>CAJVQA010005053.1:0-16683 GCA_910591915.1 Cetraspora pellucida | reverse complement strand
AAAATACAATAAAGAATATATATAACTACTAATGCTATTTATAATATACTATGCTAAAATCTACTTTGTAACAACATATTAATCACATTATTAATAAACAAAATTGTATCATAGAACAAAATAAATAAGCTATAATAATATTTATCTATATATATTATATTTGCTAAATTAATTTTAATTATATTTGATAAACTGATAAATTAAATATAACTAAATTAATTATAGTAATTAGCATGTAATTAAATAAAGACTTAAAAAAATAATTGTTATATTCTTATCTTTTTAAGATTTGATATTCTTATCAATTTAAATTCTTTAAGTTTTTCAAGAGCATTTTTTAAATTTTCAATAGTTTTAAATAGTGTTATATAAAAAATAACCTAACTATTTAACTAAATATTGTTTATTTTTTTTTAATATTTAAAATGACTTCTTTGGTCTTTTAACTTTATTAATACTTTTATTGGGCATTATGATGAGTATATAACTGGCTATATGTATAACTTTTCTATATTACCTATTTAAAGAGTTTGCCTAGAAGTTCTTTATTAGTTGCTGTATTTAACATTTTTGCTTAGATGTTTCATTTAAACTCTCTAATTTAAAACTCTTGTATTAACTTTACTAGGTTACTTGTATCTAAATTCTCATTTTAACCTTAGAACAATTTTATTCTCAAAGATAAATCTACTAGAATAAGCTGTATATTCTTTATTTACTGCTAATTTAAATTTTCTGCTATAACTAAGATTAATACTTATGGTTAATTTTATTTTATTAAATTACTATTACTCTTATAAAGTTTATCTAAACCCTAATATCTGTCTTTCAATATCTTCTCCATTATCCTCTACTAGTTGCAACTCAGAACTAACAAACTCCTTAGACTTTCAATTCAAATGGCCCAGTATGATATACTAATATATCTTTTTCTTTGATGATACTGATGGCCTAGTTGGTTATATGCTTCTTTATACATTTTGTCATTCAGTTTATCTAACAATTTTTATAAAAATGTTTTATATACTTCTATTAGTTCAACAGTATTATTAAAAGTTTGCATTATCTCTTTCTTAAGATTTCCAAATAGACTTCTGTTTTCTCAATTTTTTAGTTTTCTATGTCTAATAAACTTATCATGAGTTTGTACTAAAGCCTTATGCAACACTGGTTTTTCATATTTCTCTATATACATTTAATGTTATACTGTGCATAGATGCTTCAAGCTTCAAAATTAGATAGGCCCCAATCTAATGTAACTAAAATTACAGATGCATAAATCCAACTGATCAACAAGAAACAGTTATCATAACACAGATATAATTTCCAAAATTTGTTATCTGTAGAAATTGAGCTTTAAACCTGCTACTTGAAAGTTGACAACCTATTCGCTTCACTAGATCACTATAGCCTTAACTAAATATTGTCTTTTGTTGTGAATTAATTATTTATTTAAAATTTATTTAATTTTATATTTAGCTTCATTAGATTTAGAAATAATAATAGATTAAAGTAGAGCTTTATAGTTAAATTTTTTAGATTTTTGATTAAAGTTTTAATATTGAAACATGAAATATAGAATGAATTTTTAAAGTAAAAGGTAAGTCTAATTGATAACTTGTTAATAAGATTTTGGCAAAAATAGTATAAAGGCCTAAATATTTTAAAGTCAATTTATAAGTAGGCCTATATTTGTTAATAGGATTATTAATATTATAAGCTATAACATAACCTTATTACTAATATTAAAGTTTAATTTATAATAATGTTGATTTGCATATTTTGTTTGCCTTTTCTAAGCCATTATTAAAGTATTCTTAACAATTTTAATTATATTGTTTTAATAATTAATAAAGTTCTTAGCAGCAAGCACTTAATTAAGTTTGTTAGTTGCAAATAAGACAGAAGTATTAGAGTGTTGTTTACAATTTAATTCAAATAAAGTAAATCTAGTAGAATTGTTATAAGTAAATTCAGTTGCAAAAAAATAGGCATTTCAAATATCTTGTTTGTATATTGAATATGCTCTAAGCATTTTCTCTAAAGTATGATTTATTCTTTTAGTTTGATTATCAGTTTGAGAATAAAAAGCTATAAACATTTCTAATTTAGTTTTAATTTAATTAAAAAGTAATTTCTAAAAGTTACTTATAAATTTAGCATCTTGGTCAAAGATTATAATTTTAGATAATTTATAAATTTTAAAGATAGGTAAAAAAAAAATTTTAGCAACTTAAGATGCAATAACAGTAGTATATGTAAGTTAAAAATAAGTTTTTTTAGTTAATATATTAACAAAAACTACAATAGCATTATGTTTTAGTTGTATAATAGATAACTAAACAATAAAATTTATAGTAATTTGTTTCTATTTTGTTGTTAGAGTTGTTAATATTTCAAGTAACTTAGCTGATTGTTGGTTACTATTTTTATTATATTGGCAAAAGTTATAAGTTAAAACAAATTTTTTGACATTTTTACTCATTTTTGGTCAGAAATAATTATGTTAAATTGCTTTATAAGTTTTATTAATTTTAAGATGTCTTGCAATCTTAAAATTATAATATTTCTTTAATAATTTTGTTCTTAATTTTTTATTCATAAGAATAGCTAGATGTTAGTTCTTTTTTTAAATAAAACCTATTGTCTCTTAATTTATAATATTGAGCACAAGTTTGTTGTTTTGTTACTTAAATTAGGATTCTTTAAAGTTTTGTAAATAAAAGCAAAGTATTTGTCTTCAAGATTTTTTTTTTAAAGTTTGTAAGATAAAAAGAAATAATAGAAAGATTGGTTAAATGAGGTTGTCAAGATAAGCATTATCTATAATATTTGTTTTTTCAGACTTATATTTGATATCAAAAATGCAAGATTGTAAAATTTTAAGCCAGTAAGCTTGTCTTCATAAGAAGTTGTTTTGAGACTTGATATATTCCAAAGAAACATGATCAGTAATTACAGTAAACTTTTAATCTTCAAAATAAATATACCAAGTTTAATAACATGAACAATTGCTAATAATTTCTTTTTATAAACAGCATATTATTGTTTAGCAGATAAAAGTTTATAAGATTTATAAGCAACAGATTGTTTATCCTTTTTTTGATTTTAACTAAAAACAGTTCTAATAGCAAAGTCAAATATAACTGTTGTTATTATAAAAGATTTAGTTAGGTTAAAAAGAAGTAAAATAAATGCAAAAATAAGATGTAATTTAAGTTATTCAAAAGCTTCTTATTTCTTATTCTACAAATAATCTTGGTCCTTATATAGAAGTTTAGTAAAAGTTGCAGCAATAGCAAAGAATCTTTTAACAAAATTTTAATAATAACTTGCAAGTTCAAGTAAAAATTAAAGTTTAGAGATATTAGAAGGAGTAGGTCAATTTTTTATAGCATTAATTTTGTAAATATTAACAGAAATTTCTTTAGCAAAAATATAATATCCCAAATATTCAACTTTTTGTTTAAACAATTCATATTTTCTAATTTAGCAAACAAATAATTTTTCTTAAAATATCTAAAACTTGCTTCATATAATTAAAGTGTTCATATTTAGTTTTACTATAAACAAGAATATTATCCAAATATACAATAACAAATTGATTCAAAAATTCTCTGAAGATATTATTTATAAGAGTCATGAAGGTAGCAAATGCATTAGTTAAGCCAAAAGATAAGACTAAGAATTTATAATATTCAAAAAGCAGTTTTAAAAATATCTTTTAATTTGAATTTGATGATAATCAGAGTAAAGATCAATTTTAGAAAAATATTTTGCTTCTATAAGTCTATCTATAAAGTCTTCAATATGTAGTAAAAAATAGTAATTTTTAATAGTAATTTTGTTTAAAATTTTGTAATTAATATACAACTTTAAGGTTTATTTTTTTTGTAAACAAAAAGCATAGAAGTATTAAAAAAAGAAGTATTTGAACAAATATAACTCTTTTATAACAAATTTTTAAGTTGCCTTTTAAGCTTATTAGCTTTATCATAAGATAATTTATAAATTGGTTAATATAAAAATTTAGCACTAAGTATTAATTTAATAGTATGATTAAAATTTCTTTTAAGAGATAAGTGATTAAGTAAAGTTTTTAAAAAAATATTTTTGTACTGAGTAATTAATTTTTGAACTTTAGATTCAAACTTTTTTTTTTATTATTTGAAGTATCCAAATATATTGCAAATAGTTTAGTATTAGTAAAAGCTTTAGCAAGTTGTTGATAAAAAATATTAATAGAGTTACAGTTAGAATTAGAAAAAGTAGAACATAATTTATCAAACTTAATAACAATAGTTTTAAAACTATATTGAAAAATAAGTATATTAGTTCTTTAATCAATAATAAGGTTAGTATGATATAATTAAAGCTTTTTAAGAATAGCATAATATCATTGTAGAGTAATAACTTAAGCTTAAATTCTAGAAATACAGTATAGCCTCGATATAATAAACCTTGATTTAATGATAACGAAGATTATTTCTAATTTTTATGTTTAAATTAGCTCTGATATAACAAAACTACTAATAAGTTTTGATATAATGAAGCAAAACTTCTAGTTTCAGAGCTTCATTATATCGAGGTTATACTGTATAATAAGTTTCTAATTTTAACTTTTTAATACAGATTAAACAAATAAATAAAGAATAAATAATAGGTAAATAACAAAAATAATCTGTCATTATTCTATCTTATATCTGCCAAATAATGACAATATAATAGTAGCATAATAGCAAAATAATAATAAAATAACAAAAGGGTTGTTGATATAAGTAATATAATAATAATATAATAACAAAATAATAGAACTGTTTTATTATTTTGCTATAATGTTACTATTATGTTATTCATATTAACAAACTTCTTATTATTTTACAGTTATTCTACTATTATATTACTGTTATACTGCTATTATTTGGTAGATATAAAGTAGAATAATGGCAGTTTTTTTTATTATTTACTTATTATTTATTCTTTATTTATTTGTTTAACTTATATAACATTTACAATTTGTTTGGTTTTAATTTTTTTCTATAACCAAGTTTTATTACAATAGGTTTAATATTTATAGTTGTAATATTGTTTTGTTCAATAAATTTTATATTAATAAAGTTTCAAGAAGCACTACTGTTCAACAAAATTTTTACAAAATAATCATTAATTTTTTTCTTAAAATGAATTATATGTTTCTTGTTTTTTTCAATATTTGTAAATTTTATTTTCTTAATTTTTAAAAAAATTGCTACAGGTTTTTCTTTTATAGTAGCAACCTTAGCTTTGCTATTCTTTTTACATTTTCTGTCATAGTATTCTGTTATTTTACACTTGTAATAAGTTTCTTTTTTAAATTTTTTCTTTGAATTATTGTTAAAGTTTTCCTATAAGTTTTAGAATAATTAAGTTCAATAAATACAAAACTATTACTTTTGTTGCTTGTTGGTTAGATAAAGTAGACTTGAAGTATTTTTCTTAACTTTCAAAAGGTTTTTCTATTTTAAACATAACAGTATTATACCTTATTGCATATTTAATAGTAGCTGTTAAAGTTTTAGATGCTCTATATGCAACTTTTATTCTTGTTACAGATTTTAGTTTATTAATATAATAAGATACTTGGTTCAGAGCACCTATATCTGTAATTTGTTTTACAATGTTTTAAAATTGTATAGTATAATCTCTTAAATTTTTAGTTTATTTAAACTTTTTAAACTGTTAATAGAGATATTGTTAATAGTTAGAAGATTAAAAAACATTTTTAATTATATTTGCAATCTTATTCTAATTATTAAAAGAAGGTTAATTGTTATTTAAAACAACTCTATTTAAATTTTAATATAAAGTAGTACTTTTAAGACCTGTAGTAGCATAGTAAACTTAGATTAGTTTATCTGTAAGTTCTTGAGACAAAAAAATTGTTTGTATTTGTAATAACTAAGCTATTATATTTTTAGTAGCTTTTTTTTTAAATTTAAGAATTTTTATACTAATTTTTGTAAATACAAGGTTATTTTTATCTTGTTGTTGTATTTAAGTTTGTTGAACTTGATTAAGTTGTTGTGTTAAAGCAGTTTGTTTAGTAAAAAGTTGTTCAATAGTATTTACTAAGTTTTGTAAAATAGCTATTTTGTTAAAAAAAATTATAAGAAAGAAGCTAATAAAATATAAATAAAACAAGTATAAAACAAAGTAAAAAGATAGTATTATATAAAAAATAAAATATATGTAATGTAATGAATAACTTTTTACTACTACCAAGTTGTAAAAATTTTGGTATTCAAAGTATTTTTGTATATAATTTTGCTAATAAAAATACTTAAATTTTATTAAAGAAATCTTGTCAGGTTTAAATAATTTTTAAAAGTATATAAAATTAAGAATAAAAATATATTAAAAATAGAAGCTTAGTTTGTTCATAAAGCTTACTAATCTATTTAGAAGATTTTGGCATATAATTAATAATAAATAAAGATAAAAATAGAAAATAAATATAAATTATTACAAATTAAAGTTAATTATTAATACATATATTAATTACATTATTGATAAGCAAAATTGCATCTTAAGGTAAAATAAATGAGTTATAATAATACTTATCTATTTATATTATATTTGCTAAATTAATCTTAATTATATTTGATAAACTAATATACTAAATATAGCTAAATCAACAAAAATATGATCACAACTTTTAAGCAACTCTTTTTATAGATTACTTATACCAAAACTACAAAAAACATTTGATTATTTCTCACAATTCTATTAAGTAAATCTTACTTGACCCCTTAAGTAAAGTTGTTCAGCACACTTTTTTCCTTATAGAATGCTGTGTTTTATCTCTTAATAAAACCTGACTGCTAAGAAAAGTTCCAAAAACTAAGTTTTTGGTTTTTATTTATTTATACATAATTTTACTAATTAAATATATTTTTTACCTATTCAAAGTTGTTCAGCTCACTGAGGTGGACATTTTGATATATAATTTATTAAAACTGAACCAAAACTCATAGAGATACAAGCAAAAAGCAAAAATAAAAACTTGCTCTTTGCAGGTTTTTTCATTGGCAATTCTAGAAAAACTTGCTAGGTTGCCTTAGAAATTTCACTTTTCTGAGACCCATTAGAATTTCTAAACACCCAATCAGCTTATCTGTAATCTACACTTTTTTTCAAACTTTTCTAATTAGTCTAGAAACCCTTAAACAGAACAAATTTTTTTCAAAAACATACTCAACAATCTATTTTTAGATCAAGATGCCAACCTCTGTAACAACTGCAAATAATACTATTGACTTTGACTATTTTTATCAGAAGTGTTCTAAGAGTTTCAGAATTGGTATCTATAAGGATGCACCAACTTCATCTTGTTCTATTCCTGCCAACAAACAACTAAAAAATTGCAATATTATTGAACTTAGAGAAAGTACTAAATGCAGTTATTACTTCAAAGCACCTGAATTCAGCTCTGTTGTTACATGCTTTTGTGGCAAATATCATATACATTTTATCTCAACAATCAATTAAACCTACAAACAACATAAAACCACAAATGTTATTAAAAAACTTAAAGATCAAAAAACTCTAGCAAACACAATTGCAAATTCTACTAAATTTGGTTTGTCATTACCTACAGCATCACTCTTACCTACTATATATAATCACCTCTGTGCTAAATATAACCTACCCATTGCCTGTAAAGAAATGAATAACTAACATTACCTGGCAACTGATGCTACTTTATATAATGATAAACCTTATTACAAGTATATAACAATTTACTTAACAATTAAGCTCTTTACCTACATTCATTTAAAAACTTCAATAAACAATTAACTCCTACAATCTACTTGCATCTGAACTTATCTTTACAACCTTATCTAACAACAATAACATTACTACAAATGATATAGATTTGAACAACAACATTATTAATAACAATAACCAACAACAATACTAACAACAACAACCATTATACCAAAACCTACCTTATTCTCAATAATAACAACAATAACAACAATAATAACAACAACAGCAACAATAGCAACAAACAAATAACCAACAACAACAGTTAACACTAACTAATACTACTAATAATCAACCAAAAATTAAAGCTAATCCAACATTTGACTGGCTGGCTAATTTTCCAATTTCTGATAATATAAAAAATAAATCACAACTTCAAACAGAATTCTTAAGAAAAATTTTCAAACCTAAAACTCCCAAGCAAAAGGCACTTAAAGCTAGCTTTTATCATATTATTTGCAAAATAGCTAGAAACAGATTTGAATTTCTTACTGAATTTATCTAAAAAACTAATCCCAATACTAACAAAGCAATTACTATTCTTTTTGATATATTTGAAAAAACTTTTAAAAAACTTATTCTAGTGTTCATAACAATTCTTTTCACAAAACTTAACTACTCTAAAATCATTGCCTCTTTAGCTACTATTCCCTCATATACCAACTAAAACTGGCTTCAATTTTGCATTAATCTAGCTCAAATTCATCTATATTTCTCAAACAACTATCAAGCAATTAATTATATTAAATTTGCTAAAAACTTCCAACTCTGATCTAAAGATTCAATATTATATCAAAAGTATTTGACTTTGACAAAGAAAAACAATATATCATAATTAGATCTAATAACAAATTCAATATTTATCTTGATTTTAATATTCCAAAAACACACTTCTATCAAAAACTTAATATTCCATCTCTCGCAAACTCTTTAAACCATTTAAAGCAATGGTTTAAACAATTTTTTTCAACTTACAATTGACAATTCACCCAACACTAGATGAAACTAAAGTATTTAACCCTTAAAATACCAAATTTGACAAAAATTTATTCTTCATCTTAAAGAAACTTTACTTACTGAAATTCAATTTCAACAACCTTACAACTTACTTGAATATTGAAATGAAACTATAAAATTGGTCAACTTTCACATTCTTACTTGTAAAGATAAAACTTGTTCCTACTTGGATAAAACAGAACCCAAAAACAAAAGAGAAGAACTAGAAAATACAAACTCATCCAATACAACTTTTCAGCCTTAACTTCAATACAACTTTTTACAATTACTAAATGATATCTTTAAACAATTATATACAGACTTTCCAAAACAAGAAAATGAAATTTGAAAACAACCTAAACTTGATCCATCTATATTTTACAAAAACAGTAAACATGAAGCATCATTTAACAAACAAATTCCTATCTCTCTTTTTGATGAACTTGCAACAGAAATGGAAAAAACTGCCTGCAAAATTAACAATGTTTCAATTAATCCTAAACATCACAGCTATTATTTTTATTTATATCTTAATTTATACCAAAACATTACAACACAAAACCATCACATTGACAAACTTGATTAACAAAAAGCAGTAAAACTTATTACCTCTAAGCCTACTAGTACTGAACTATTAGCAAAAGTTTTAACATTTTTTAACTCTCTTGACAAATTACTAACATACTTACAAATCAATACTTACTACTAAAAAACAGCCTATTCAGAGGCAAACAAAATATTACAAAACAAATTTAAAATGTTATACTTAATACTCTTCTTAATTGAAGAATCTCTTTTTCTTAAAAAAACTCTTTTCAATAAATCTGTCTTCTAATATTCTTATAGATGCAGCTACCACCTTGCCAAGAGATACATTCTTAGTAGTTGGTAAGGAAAATAATATAAGTGGATAGGTGGTAAAGCCTATTTACATAAAGAACCAAGTTAATGACAGTTAGATTCAATGACAGAGCAGACTATGGTACTCTTCACAGCTATATAAGCTGAGCTTCAAATAGTAAACAATACTGTAGAAAACAATCTAACCTTTTATGTTCCCATTTTCAACACTTTACCTCTTGCAGGAACAAATACATGTTACAAAAAATTTTTATTACTATACAACCTACTTATTATATACCACTATATAACATTTAGTGAATTTCTATCCTATCTTCGAAAACATTTCTTTAAACATAGCTTTAATATATCTATTAATTATAACAAAACTGAGCTATATATATATACTGACCCTTCAGATTCTATTTTGCCTGAATATAATCTCATCCAACCTTTTCAATATAAACTATACAAGCACTTATCTTTATTAACAACACCAAACAATACTTCATCTAACATTTACCCATCTTTACTTAATTAACTGTTCTTTACTAACTCATTTTTAGCATTACTATCTACTAATTTACTATCTACCTTTGCATCTAATTATACAGTTTTCTGATCAGAAACCATTTCTAAATCTACATCTTCCAATCTAATAGCTCAAACACCTATACCTAACTCATACAAACCACTTCATCTGTTAATATATATATATAATATACAAGAATATAATGATAATCTAAAACAACAAACATGAGAAGATTACTGTATATCTTATGACATCAATATTGCTAGCATTACAGAAACTAAAATCTCACAGAACAATGCATAGACTAAATTTCCTAAAACCCAATACTTTACTTATTATTGGTTATGTACTAATAATTGTAAAACTAGAATGGCAATTATGATTCAAAAACATCTTAAACTACATGTTTATAAAACACTTAACTTTTCTGGATATGCTATCACAATTGACCTCTTCTTTAAACATGACTTTAAATTTCATATTATATTAGTTTACCTACCTTGTGATGATTTTTAACTTAGGTTTCTTATCTAAAACAATATTATACAATAGATTCAAGAAGCAAATACAAACAATATACAACCAATTGTTATAAGTAACTTCAATGTCATTGACAATTTACAAA
This sequence comes from Cetraspora pellucida, assembly GCA_910591915.1. NCBI lineage: Eukaryota > Fungi > Glomeromycota > Glomeromycetes > Diversisporales > Gigasporaceae > Cetraspora > Cetraspora pellucida. Next base: position 5,884 of record CAJVQA010005053.1, on the reverse strand, counting down.
CATCTTCTATTAAACTTAAACTTATTTATTTCTTTCAACACAATAACATATATAATTTAGCAAAATGTACACAATCCTTAATCTCTACATAGCATAGTAGCAGATATAGCAGTCATATTGACTATATTTGAACTAACCATTCTATTATCTAATACCTAACCTTTTACTATACAGATAATGCTAACCAATATACACTTAGTGATTATAACATACTGATATTATTCTAAGAATTTTTTTATATCATTACTGAAAAATAATGATTAGCAACCAAAACTAAGCATAGAATATTTGCTTATAAACAAATAAACCAAGACCTTTGGTAAAACTTTCTTAACCAAGTTACATCCAATCTTCAAAACAACAATGTTTCTTCTACAACTAATACTACAGAATCACTTGAGGCCACTTGGCACAAAATTTAAACTAGTATTATTTTAGCTGCTCTTCAACATATCCCAAACAAAAAATTTATTGTCTGTAACTTTTAATACATCTTTTCTTCTAATGCATCCAAACTACATTTAGAACTCAAAAAACTAGGCAATATCATAAGACAAATTAAAGCAGCATCTCACAATCATACCTCTGTGCCTTTACTTCTCATTCAAAATATTGATCAACTTAACTCTCTTCATTATCTCAATATACCTGCACTGTCCCAAGATTTTAACCTTCTACTTAACTGAATAATTGCAGCCAACACAGAATAGAAAACACTCTATCATGCATACAATTTAGAAAATATTAAAAACATAAGAGAACAAATTAATAATAATATAGCCAAAAGATGCACTAAACTTCAAAATAGTCCAACATCAATGATCAACAGTATACTTAATCAATACAAAAATTCTGTTAAGTTTGACAACATTAAAGAATTAAACAACATTATTACTAAACTATCACTTATCAAACAACACATCCAACAATATTTTGATGACTGAACAGCTCTTAGAAACATTCAACCACAATTATTTAATGCAATGTGGCAACAAAAATACCAACCTAAACTGAACATTGATTCTACATAGTATTAACCAGTACTCAAGGAATTCACTTCTGTAGAAGTTCTTAAAGTTATCAATTAACTTCCTAATAACGAAGCATGTGGACCATCAGGCATTAGCTATGAGATAATTAAACATGCTAGAACAGTTTTTCTTAATATAATCACAGTTCTTCTTAACCACTGTCTTATATTTGGTCATATTCCAAACTAATAGAAAGAAGAAAAAATCTTTCTTATCTCTAAACAACCTATTTTTGATGCCAACTTAACTAATATCAGACCTATTAGTTTACTCAAACACATCAAAAAACTTTATACCAAACTTCTCACCAACAGACTTAACTACATCTTTACTTATTATAAAATTTTGTCACCTTTTAACTATATAGCTCTATCTAGTAACAGCATAGCTATTTCTATATATATACTTTATAATATTACTGAAAAAGCTTCATGTAACTTTAAACAACTTTGGCTCTTATCTTAGGACATGAGCAAAGCTTATAATTCTATAAACCTTACACTCTTTACCAAATCTTTATTACACCTACACATGCTATCTAATCTTATTAACATTCTTACTAATTTGCTTACCAATCGACAGAACTGAGTTATTACAAATTTAGGTCTTACTAATTCTTACAATATTAAAAATAGCATTAACCAAGAAGAAACTATAACTCTACTGTTCTGAAGAATTTATTTTGACCTGCTTATAAACAAAATAGCTTCAGACTTCTCAAAATACATTTTGGCTGAAAGTGAAATACTAGTCTGCTTTGACCAAAACCTCAACAACTTCAAACCTCAGTATCTGTATTAGTATATATGGATGATACATTTTGGATAGCCAAATCTAAAGAAGAATTACAATCAATTATTGCCACAGCTACATCTTTTTATTATATAGCTAACATTCAAATTAACCCAGCCAAATCAATTCTTATATCAAACATATTATCTTAGCTTCTATTTATTTTTTTAGCTTATTGCTTATACCAATTCCTGCAAACCAACTATTTAAATTTTTAGGATGTTGGTTTACTCTTAATAACTTATATACAAAACAAAACCAACTAATTTATAATGAAGCAATCTAACTTATCAATGTTACTGGCACAAAAAGAATTATAGACAAACAAGCCATCTATATTACTAATACTGTAATCATTCCTATTATCGAATACAGATTATATAATTTCATTCTTAAACACTTCACGTGTGATAGCATTTTATTCAAATACCTTATCATAATTAAATATAAAGCTAAACTTTCTTGTACCAGCCCCAATAGCACTATGCTTAACCCTTATATATGGGAGAAGGTTAGTAGAAAAGGGACAAATCAAAAATTTTTCAAAATTGTGATTTTATATTTATTATATTAACTAAGATTTATAGAGCATTTTTACTTAATAATAAATCTTTAGTCTAATAATATAAAAATTAAATAAAGAAACTTAAAAATTTTTATTATAAAGATCAGCTGCTGGCATCGGTAGATCAGATAAATCTAAAATTAGAACCTAAGATGTAGATCAATTTTTATTCTATTAAAGGTAAAAATAGAAATACAATATCAAAGTTATCATACATATCACATGTAAAAAATACTTTATCTGTTATTTCAATTCAAGTTCAGTCTTAGTTTTAACATGAAGTTAAACTAGAATTTATTATTAAGTTATAATTTGACTGTATTATATATAATTATTATTGCATTAAATACTGGTTCAGAGTTAAATAGAATATAATAGATACTGGATATATAGAAAGTTTATGAAGTTTAGAGACTTATAAGCTTAACTTTTCATCTGATGTTCTGTATTAAAGAAAATAGTATAAAGTATAGAAGTCAACATGAAATATTTCTAGATAAGTATAAGTTTTTATTAGAATTGTTTCTTTTAGATTTAACCAACTTTTGGTTTAATCTTCTTTCAGAAAATTTACTAGCTTTTGGCCAGAAATGTTATTAATTAGATATATAGACAAGAATATAATCGACATCATTATGTTCAGATATGTATAAAAAGACAATAAATATTCTCTAAAGTCTGTAAATTTTAGCAAAGTTTCATCACTAATGCATAGAAACTATTTACTATAAGATAAGAAAGTAAAAAAACTTGAAAAAAATTCACACAGATTCATAATATGAACAACAAAGAATTACTTTAACTTGCCATTATTGCATTGTTTCTAGATAATGCGAATATCTGTATGTATGACCTGATCAGTCTAATATAGAGTATAAAATACCTATTTTAAAAGCCATACCATACTGATCCAATATTATATACTACTAGGGTTAGAAATTATAGCAGATTAGTATAGTGTTATTTTTAAAATAGAAGCTGTTCATCTTCCTACCAAACTAATTAGATCCCTATACTTTCTTGTTATCTGGCATGATTTGACAGATATATGAGTATCAGCAGGATAATAGCAAATGCACATGGATAAAGACCTTATACATTGCAATTATACTGGCAATGTTTATGATCTATATATCTTGTCAGATAAATACTGAAATTTTTTCTTTAGATTTAACTGACTTTGTGGCTTAACCTTTTTTTAGAAAATTCACTAGCCTTTGGCCAAAAATTTTATTAATTAGTTACATAATACAAGAATATAATCTATACTATTATGTTCAGATACATATAATAAGACAATGAATATTTTTTAAAGTCTGTAAATTTCAGCAAGATTTCATTACTAATGCATAAAAACTATTCACTATGAGGTAAGAAGGTAAAAAAACTTGAAAAAAATTCATACAGATTCATAATATAAACAACAAAGAATTCTCTAACTTGCTATTGTTGTATTGTTTCTAGATAATATGAATATCTGTATGTATGACCTGATAGTCTGATATGAAGTATAAAATACCTATTTTAAAAGCTGTACTATACTGATCCAATATTATATACTACTAGAGTTAGAAATTATAGCAGATTAGTATAGTGTTATTTTTAAAATAAAAGCTGTTCACCTTTCTACCAAACTGATCAGATCTCTATACTTTCTTGTTATCTGGCATAATTTGACAGATACATGTATATCAGCAAAATAATAGCAAATGCATATTGCTGAAGGCCTCATATATTGCAATTATACTGGCAATGTCTATGATCCATATATCTTGTCAGATAAATACTAGAATTTTTTTTTAGATTTAACTGACTTTGTGGTTTAATCTTCTTTCAGAAAATTCACTAGTCTTTGGCCAGAAACATTATTAATTAGATACATAGTACAAGAATATAATCTACATCATTATGTTCAGGTACATATAATAAGAATATTCTCTAAAGTCTGTAAATTTTAGCAAGGTTTCATCACTAATATATAAAAACTATTCACTGAGATAAGAAGGTAAAGACTCAAAGATCATAACAAAAAATTCACACAGATTCATGATATGAATAACAAAGAATTACTCTAACTTTCTATTGTTGCATTGTTTCTAAATAATGTGAATATCTGTATGTATATTCTAATCAGTCTGATATAAAATGTAAAATACCTATTTTAAAAGCTGTGATATACTATATTACTAGGATTAGAAATTATAGCAGATTAGTATGGTGTTATTTTTAAAATAGAAACTGTTTACCTTCCTATCAAACTGATCAGGTCCCTATACTTATTATCTAGCATGATTTGACAGATACATAGGTATCAACAGGTCAATAGCAAAAGCATATGGCCAAAGGCCTCATACATTGCAATTATATTGTCAACATTTATAATTCATATATCTTGCCAGATAAATATTGTTATTCTTAAATTCCATTGTCTATATAACTTTAAATACAATCACAAGAATTTAACTTGGCAGTAAAGAATATTGGAATGTTTCAATCACATCAAACAAGCTTATGCTATATGTTTGCATATCAATGGATACTAAAATAGTTATTACAAGCAATACAATTTAAGATAAATAGTTTTAATAGAACAAAATTCTCACAATATAATAAATCAAATTTTTATCAATTTTCTCTTTATAAAAAACAATTTTGATTTATAATTACAATAGATTGCTTTTTTTTTTTTTTTGATAACTGATACTAATTTATTTAATAATATTTTTGCTGAAACCTATACTGAGTTAGAAAGCTTAAACAGTAAAATATTTATGCTTCAAGATGCTTATTTGACAAATAATAACTCGGCTGATGATTCTGATAATGAATCTAATGAATTAAGCTCTAATAAAGCTTATAATGAAACTTCTCTATTATCTTTAATTGTATATATTGATCATTTTTTTAATGCTAATCAAGTTGAACAGTTTCATAAAATATATAAACTTTATCTAATATATGCAGTAATTGAAGATAAAAAAAATCATAAAAAATGGGTAGATAAAAGTAATAATAAAGAATTTTTGACAAAGCTGTAGCAATTTTGCTATTGCACTAAAAAGTGTCTTTTACATATTAACTATCAAGCAGCACTTAAGAGATTTTAGGAAATGAAAGCATTAATATCAAATAAATCGAATTTATACTTTTTTGAGATAATTAATGCTAACATATATGCTACAGAATTCAAAAATAGAATATCAAAAACATATCTATTAACAAGTTATAAAGTTGAAGATATTACAATTTGCCAAAAAGCCTAATATATAATTTATGACATTTAAAAAAGAAGATAGAAGGCTTTACGTACTCATTATCAAGAATTTGGCCTTACACCAAAAATTTATGAGTTAACTGGACATGTTAGTAATTATGCAATTTCTTTCTCAACTACTTTAAATATACTCAAATTTGGGGTATGGCGACCTAGTGAAGTGGATAGGTTGTCAACCCCCAAGTGGCAGGTCTAGAGTTCAAATCCCAGTGACGGCGAAAA
>CAJVQA010005052.1:0-16688 GCA_910591915.1 Cetraspora pellucida | reverse complement strand
TATTATCAAAAGACTTTTCAAGATTATGTATATATCCAATAACCTCTATATGAACAAATATACTGTATATTATACATTGTAAAGAGTCTTTTTTATAATTTTTTACACAATTTTTAGTCTTAGTATCTGCCTCATCTGCTTAAGCTATATTATAGTCAGAAATTGTATTAAAATAATCAATTGGTGTTAATGTACATATTATCTTTTATTTGGTATAATAAGATAATAATCAAATTTCATTGAATATAAACTATTAGAGTTTTAATTAATGAGTATAATAAATAAATATACCTTCGAAGAAATAAACTTCCATTTTCTAAGAGGGTCAATAAAAAAAAAACTGCTTATTATCTATTGTCATTTTTCAGTATTTTTGATAGTATGTGTATTAAGATTTCCCACTCTTTTAAAATTATCACACTCTGTGTTCCATGAATCTATACCTCTTTTAATGTTTAATACAGATTTTTTTATTGTTGATTTTTGATGTATAGCAAAAAAATTTTCTTTGACATTTATATATGAAAAAAAAAAGTTTCTTTTTTTAAGGATTAATAATACAGAAATCATCATATTAATTATTGAAACTTCGTACGTAACTGATCTTGGTGGCATGACAGGTTTTCTCTTAATGGCATTATTTAATAATATCAACTTTCAAAGATTGCATAGTAGATGCTTTTCGAACACTTACAACATTGAAGGAATACTATTCAATTCTAGAAACTTGTCGAGATCCAATGAATGCAGGTATATTGAGTCAAATTTAACAAGTTTAATTATAGGGTTTGTTGGTCAGTTAATTATTAATTGTTGAATGGTTCTAATCTCTAAAACCAAATTAATAAAATTAAATAGATATAATTTATAGTAACTTTTTTGAATTTGATAAATTAATAAATCTTCTTATACTTACAAACCATATTAATATAAATTAGATAAGTATTAGATAATAGTAAATATATATATTATTTTTTAGCATATCAATTGATAAAAATATTTTACTTACCCAAACAAACATTCAGTTTTCACTGCTAGATAATCAGCACTGTTAGATGATGAATAAGACATTTAATATAAGGGAATTTACATATAAGGGCCCAGAAAATGAAAATAATTACAAATAAGAGTCCAGAAAATGAAAATAATTACAAATAAGAATAAGAACCCAAAGTGAAAATAATTACATATAAAGGCCCAAATTTTGAAAACTTTTACAATCAAGAGCCCAAATTTATCATAAATAATTAGATCTAGCAATAAGTTTTTAATATTTAAAGTTATATAAATATAATTTGACAGTTAAATGTATTACTTTTTAATCAGTATTACATTTATTTTCTTAGCGTCTTGCATATAAAAATTATAACTATTTTAGCCAATTTCTAGAACTAATTTAACTTTCTTTATGAATACAAATGAATTTTGTGGTTCTAGATATCTTCGATTAATGCGTAGTAACCTTCACAAAATTGTGATTTATGTTTTACAACTAGTCTTGTTATAGGTTAAACTCATTAGTTTAGACCAAAATAAACATCCCGATATTGATACACATCATGCTTAACCTAGTCGAACTGTATCTTGGTCAAAAGAAAGTTTTATTAAGCAAAAAAGGGGATTAGAATATAGAATGTATAAAGTAGCATATATGCATAGTGATGATATTTAAAGAACCAATATCATCATAACACAAAGTTATTAGGTCCTTAATTGTAAAAGTTTTCAAAATTTGGGCCTTGATATGTAATTATTTTCACTTTGGGCCCTTATTTGTAATTATTTTTATTATCCAGACCCTTATATGTAAATTCTTTATTTAATATATAGATTAAAAAAAATATAATATATAACTTATATATTGAACTGCAAAATGAAAAATATATTTGCACATTATCAGTTATAACACAAAAACAAAAAACATTGAATGTTAGTGAAATACTGAGGCCTATCGAGCCCTATAAGAAAAAAAAAAATTAGGCTGATAATTAAAGAAAAAGAATTTTAAAAGATATTAACTGACCAGAAAGACAGTTAAAATCGTAATTAGTGGCATAAAGAAGAGGCGGTTAATTGAAGTGATTGAAAGTGCTGTAAATATTTTAAAAGCAATTTCGTGAAACATTAAAAAACAAAGAATTAGTACAGATCTTTACTTGGAATCAAAAGAAAAAAAATGAACAGTAATGTAAGCTAATAGCTACCAATAGGTATTTACTACTAATATCTAATAATAAGTACTGTTAGATCAATAATATGCCAAGACAGACTAGTAGCTACCAATATGTTAGTTTTTAAAATGTTGTAAACTTATTATTAGATACCAATCATGTGTCTAGCATCTACCGGTAGCTACTTTCTGGCCTATTTGAAAAAACTCACATCATTAATCATGAAGATAAAATGTCACAAACATTTTTGCCACAAAACTTACATTCTCTTATCAATATTATAAGATGTATAATAGCTCTACATAAATGCCCAGAGCCTTAATATCCAGATCGACAAAGAATTAAGTGTTCACTATGCATAATGTTAAATGAATATAAATTAATATAAGTGATAAATTGTTATAACTTAATAAATAAACTTATCTCATGGCCAACCCTACCTATGTAACATTTTTCAAGTACTTATTTCTACTAGACATCTATTTAATTTTGGTAATTAAGTATTATCCTATTTAATCTTAAATGTCAAAAACAATGTGTAAAATAAAGGCTTCACTCTAAAATAAATACATGAAAGTTATGTTACAAGACGGCAGGAAATAAACCGGTTATATCCTGTGTGATTGGATATAAGTGAAATTTTGCAATAAAGTATAACTGGCCGCTTACGCGAGCAATTATACTTATTGCAAAATTTTGCTTATACCCAACTGCCCAGGATAAAACTATTACAAACAACATTAAATAATAGAAAAATGTCATTACTCATTATTTGAATTAATTTTTAATAATTATTTAAGTTTACAAGAGATTCTTCTAATTTTCATTATGTAGAAAATTCTATACAGTATCTTAATGAATTGCATTGTTTGGCACAATTTCTAGCAATCTATTTAGATTAATAAGTACTTCTTTATATTGCCCATGATAAAATAAGCTTTTTCTTAAAAGATTAATTCATTGCTATTCATAAAAGATGTAATATATTATTATTAAATAGTTTTAAAATGCATAATAAAATTGTTTAGTGCTAAATGAATTTATCTAAATAATCGAATTTTTTGTTACCCAAAGCCTATTTCTAAAAATCTGTCTTACTACATTTCAACATATGCATAATAATAATTCTTTTAAATCGTCAATAGATAGCATGCAATTTCTGAAATTTATTACAAAAATAACCTGATTATACTTTAAAAAATTACTAGAATTTATTTTTAATGTTATAATTACCTTAAAGTATCTGTTTTTGATATATAAAATATCCAAAATTTAGATAATATCTAAGGTTAACAGTAACTTAATTTCATATATAATGATAAGGTAAAAATCTTTAATTGTCTAATCTATATATTATATAATTAACATAGATATGGGCTAGGTGCTGAGAAAAGGGACGAAATTGACAATTTTTTCAAAAGCTGTTTTTTACATAAATCAATTTAAAATAAGATTCTGATCATTTTTTACTTAAGACTCAAAAGTAGTTATATTAATAAAATTTTGTAATATAGCTTCTTAAAATTTGCATTTTCTTATGATTTATTATAAAATTTATAACATAAAAATTTTTTTGTTAATTTCGTACTTTTCTCAGCACCTAGCCTATATATATATATATTTGTATAATCTCAATAAGTCTAGATCTGCTTGGATTCAAAAAAATAAAAAAATAATACAACACTTGCTATCTATATAGTGAATGATTTAATTATGTAACATTTGTTTGTACAATATACCAAAATTATATATAGATCGCTAAAAAATACAGTTGTTTATTAGATATTCATTCATTTTACTAAATCTTAGAACTACATGAACTGTTTTATCTATACTTTCTACCGGTATACAACTATAATGATCAATTAATTTTACTCTTAAATATCTCTATCATTCTTCTTCTTCAAATGTATTATACCAATGAACTAGAATAAGGTTAATCGGTTCCTTTCTGATTCTGTAGTACTTGAAAAGTAATAAAGCTTTATTTTAAATCAATTTTAATTAATTAGATAGGTTTGTCTTATTTAATATACCAGTATAATATACATTAAAATTTATTATTACCTGACCATACCAAATTATTTCATGTTCTCCTTCTTTACTACTTACTGACATGTTTGAAAACATTGGTTCTTTATAGAAACTTTTTGTAACACGTATAATGTCTGTGCTTTCGACGAAAACAGAAGAGTATAGTTCAATTATATTATTGCTTGAAAAAGTTAATCTATTCCCAAAATATTCTCTACAAAATTCATCAAGGCCACTTATTAATAAATTGAGTCCATCAATTTGAAGATGATGTAATTCCCCGCTATTATTTTTAATAAAGTCATCGATGCCTAATAAGTTAAATTTTCATAAGAGGTTTTTATATCCTTTTGTTTTTTGATATTTACTGATTGTTTTCTTTTCCAATAATTTTTGTCATTTAATCTAATTATGTGATTATTGTTAACTCTTGAGGATAAGTGACTAAAACTGATTTAATTTAGTAAATAATTACCATTTTAACAATCTGTTTCACAAAATTTTTTTTATTAGTCATACGATAAGGATTCTTTACATAATATTTATGCAAAGTTTTATAAGTTTCAGTTGAACAACTATTTATTGAGCCATATTCCTTTATTGCAGGTATTACATGATAGCACCATGTATGGAGTTTTGGTAGTCACATATTATTTTGGGAATAAAGAGTGAAAATATCGACAAAATCTTCTACCTAATCGATGATGAGATCCTAAGTAAAAAATGATAAAAAGTGTTAAAAATATATGAAAATATATAAGCTTTAATGTTTACCATACCTGAAGTTTGGAACAAGATTCATTTGTAAAGGAGTCTTCACAAGTAGCTAGGTACATTTTGAGAAACTTGTAAAATACTTCACACAAACATTTATTACTAATGCCTATCTTTTTTTTTTATGCATGCTATAAAGGTTATCAAGAACAAAAATAATAACCTTCATGATATTTCGCAAGTCATCAGCAGTCATACATTTAATATTACATCTATGTTTCATTATTTTGAGTCCATGAAATCTAGGAATCTTCACAAAGTGTTGTTCAAAGGCTTGAACAGTCTTGTTTCCACATTGCTCAGTTAAAAGTTGTCTTGTAAAAATTAGCATATATTTAAACAAACCAAGATCTAATACATGCATTCGATCTGGCACTGTTGCTTGATAAATATTAAAATCTCTAATTAATTAGAATATTATTAGTTATATACTTTGTAAAAATAATATTAAAATTTTTTATTTATATCTTATTCATTAGAATATATTTTGTTCATTATGAATTAAATTTTCTTTAGCCTGTTTTGCCTCGATTGCCTGTCTTATCTTCTGATGATTTCTTAGCAAAATTTCATTTGGATTTAGATTTATATTATTCAGATCATCTTTCAGCACTAGACAAGTATTACATGGTTTTTGTGCTAAATATGACTAATAAATGTTTATAATCATATTAGCCTCAAGCATATCTGCTAAGATTACCAAAATTTGTGGAATAAATGTGATTATATTTTGTCAAACTACAAAGTGAAGTTCTGGTTCATCAATTATAAGATTTAAAAGAATCGATAGGCATCACTGAAAAACAAGCCTTTGTACTTCTTTAAAACTGTCAGATTTTTTTGAATTTTTGGTTTTTAATATTGGTAAATATCCAATTAATGCTTTTGATTCTGGCTTATTTCTCTGAAAGTTTGGAATATTACCAAGAGATAGGAATATTAGGTGTTCAGAAGATTTTCCCATATGATCTAAGGTCGTAGTATCAGAATAGAGAATTATCAAAAGTAGATGTTAATCTACAAGTAGTTTTAATTCTTCTTACTTCTACTAATCACAATTATATTGTTCTTCAAATATTTGATATTCTATGCCATTTTTTATTTTACTACTTTCTACATATTTTAATACCAAATCTCAATTAATACTATCAACTACTAATAATGATTTAATAGCCTAAATTATTAACTGATAATAGAGTGTATATTTGACATCTTGAAAGGTTGTGATTGAAATTTCCTTAAATGTTGTATATTGAATATTTGTATTATTCAAAAATTCTTTCTTAGCATGTATTGATGAAGGCAAAGGTGATTTTTTCAAATTAGAAAATTTATTAAAAAAGTGTATAAAAGTATTAGAAGCTCTATCCAAAAGCTAATATTTAGTAGTAATCTCCATAAATTCTTGATAAGCATCATTAGGCCATTATACTTTTTCCAAATCATGCAAATCATGGTAAGCATCTTCAAATGACACTTCCTTAGAGTCTTCATCATTATTTGGCACATCCTCAAATTTTAATTCACTACTTTCAATAGGCTAAGAATAAGATGAAAGAAAAGATGCGTCTTCAGAATAATCCAATTGATTCAAAGAAAGTTCAGGGTCGAAAAGATCTGGTTCTATTGTTTGCGACATTTCTTGGCTCTAAATTTAAAACCATAATTAAACATTGCTGTATTTCTGTTAACATTTCATATTATCATATCATCGTGAAATAACGTTCCAGAGCATTATTTCGAGACATGTTGCTTGAAAAGAGTTAATAATTTAACCAAATATGAACTATAATTTTTTGTTAATTATTAGCTTTCTTCAAGCAATTTGTCTCGAAATAATGCTCTGGGGCATTATTTCACAATGATACAGTAAAAATTTTGATTATTTACTCATAGACTATCATTAGGAACTTTTGGCATATTCCAAATTGTATCATCATTAGGATCTTCTGGTATATTCCAAATGGTATCATCATTAGGAACTTTTGGCATATTCCAAATATTATCATCAAGAACATATGATTGGCAAGAAGTTGATTTTAACGTGGATGTATTTTCGAACATTCTAGGATGTTTTTGAGATATGTGTTGTGACAAAGCATAAGGTTTAGAAAATTCTTTTTTACAAAGATAGTATCGCCAGCACATATTGAATATATTTTGTATAAAAAAAAAAGGCAATTTAATAAAACGCTTAAGGTTTTCTAATATAAATTAGTTGTAAGTTTTTGTTTGCTTTGCTAATTTTTTCTTACCATTATCAAGTATCTAATATAAAACACTATATCTAAAATAAAATGTATTACAGATGATTAAACATTTTAAAATTTTATATATTAGTTATTTAATAAACTTTCCATAGAAATTTTAGTGCTTTATGAGAAGAAATAATATATTAAAGGTTATCATAAGAACATAATGCCTAAAAATAAGTTAGAAGTGATTACTTTTTATATATATATTAGTTTTCACAATGATTTAATTCTATTGTGAGAACACAAGAGCATAAAGCTAAGAGTATGCTTTCAAGATGAGCTTTAATTCTAACAGAAAATAATATATGTTGTGAAATATTGTAACTCTAAAAGCAAACTAAAATTGATTGCTTTCCTTATAGACTTTAGTTCTCACAGAAAACAAAAATTATGAGTTATTGTGAACATAAAGCTTAAAAATAGGTTAAAAATTAATTAATTTTCATGTAAACTTTAGTTTTGTGAGTATTGCGAGGGCCAAACTCCAAAATTAGTTTATTGCTTTCCATATGAACTTAATTCTCATAGAGAACCAAAATATTTTACAGATTGTAAATTCGAAAAATAGGTTATAACTATTTGCCTTTTATATGAACCTTAGTTCCTGCAGATACAAGTCATAATAAAGGCAATGCTAAATAATTAGCTCTATGTAATCATAATATTATTTATGAAATTTAATATTGACATTACCAATCCGGTTGAATCGGTTTTGTGTTCCAAACTCTAATAACAGTACTATATTCATTATTGCTAAATATGTGTTATCATTGTTTTCCTTATAAACAAATAAGTGAGTGATCATTAAACCTATATCTGACTAGATTTTCGATACCAAATAGGCAGTATTGTGTTAAACCAACAGTTGCATAAAATATCTTAATAGATTTTAATTGAAGATGTCTGTGAAATAAAATTAGGGTGATGAAATAATTAATTTCTTAATTCTAACTACATAGTAGAGGTCATATAATAATGATAATAACAAGTAATTTATTTTCAATATTAGATATTATACAAATACTTTAATCACACAAGTGAAACAAATGGCATTTATTTATTTATATTTGGACTTTGTTCAAAATAAGCTTGGGGTCGATCTCAAAATAATTAGTATGATTATTGAACTTTATAGATCTTATGAATCCTATATTTTACCATCAGAAGACAATGGCAATACGTATATGGGTTTCTTAGGATTCCCAAAATTCTATAATTGCATTATTAGAACTTATATATATATGCATCTGTACTATTTTTATCTTTACACAATCTTTCATCATCAAAACCACTTGTTTCTTATTTCTGTTTTTTTAAAAACCTGAATTTAGTATCTGATTTTTAATTAATAAAGGCTCCTTTGAAAAATGAGTAGTCAAAGTGATAATAAGTAATTGTTTTAAATGATTACAGTATGTATTTAATTTGCATTTATAATCACAATGGTATACTGTATATCCTGTTCAGATTTCTCCAAACAAAGAGAAGATGCTAGTAATTCTAGTAATTACTCTTCACAAGAGTATAGCAGTAATTTTCATAAAAAATATAGTAAAAAGCATAAATCTTGCCTTAAGTCTTATTCTTTCAAGCAACATCATAGTAGATCTCATTCCAGTTCCTTCCGACAAGCTAGTAGTTCTAGCAATTATTCCTTACCAGAAAAGTATGATAATAGTTCCCATAAAGGAAAGCAGCATGGATCTTCATTCTTAAAAAAAAGTAGTAACAAGCGTCATAAGTCTTCCTTCTACCAACAAAGAAATAGTAGATCCTATATACAAAGCCCAATTAGTTCTCCAAAATTACAGCAAACCAAAATATCCCAAGTGTCCCAAATTAAGACATTCTAAAGTAGGACCAATTATTATAATTCAACTACACTGTCATTTGAAGGTATTAATCATACCGGCCAAAATTGAAAATTTCAATATATTAAAATGGCATAATTCAAATACATACAACCTGTATTCGACTTGCAATTTGATAAGTCGAATACAGATTGTACATATTCAAATTATGTCATTTTAACATATAACTGTCCTAGCATTACCAATCTAAAAAGATTTTGCTACCAGCATTAGTGTTAGAGTTTGGGTTAATTTTGTTTTAATTTTATGCTACACCTAATCTTAATTTTAATTTGACAAGATAGCGAAATTTTTTAGATTGGTAATACTAGGACAGTTTCAACATATTGAATTTTCAATTTTGACCAGTATTACTAAGTATTGTTAAATGTTTCTATAGTAATATTAATTAAAAAATTTTTTAGAATGTCATCGTCAAATTGATGAACAACTATTTAATCAAAACAGACAAATATATCTGCTACTATTAAAGCATAATGATGATCTAAATGAAATTAAAAATAACCTCAAACAACAAAGAGGTGAGCAATAAAATGAGTTATTACCTCGGTTGTTAGACATAAGTATTTTTTTCAGGTATTTAAAAATAGAAACATGCTGTATATCAAGCTTATATCGATTTAATTTTTAATAATTTATTTTTGAAAGAGTTATAAAACATCTTTTTCCAAAAACTCTTTATCCAATACAAGATATTTTAAAAGCTACATTAAAAACATACTTGGAAGAAAAATATAATGATTTTTTGGCTAACCTTAGCTCTAATTAA
Source organism: Cetraspora pellucida (assembly GCA_910591915.1). Classification (NCBI taxonomy): domain Eukaryota; kingdom Fungi; phylum Glomeromycota; class Glomeromycetes; order Diversisporales; family Gigasporaceae; genus Cetraspora; species Cetraspora pellucida. Next base: position 6,814 of record CAJVQA010005052.1, on the reverse strand, counting down.
TTCATAACCATTTTTATAGTGAATGGTTTAGTCCAGTATATATTTATTATTAAAAAGTATTATCACTAATTGTATATAGTATTATAACAAAAATAAATATGATACTTCTCAATTACGTGATAAAAAAAATAGAAATCTTTCAACTCCTTTATAGAGCTTACACTGCACTATAAATTTATCAGATGGTTTGCCAAAAAGCTTTTGCTTAAAAAGTTCTAATAAAATTGAATAATTACATGATTCTTGAGTATACAGTATAACCTTGATATAATGAAGCTTTGAAGCTGAAGGTTTTGCTTTGTTATATCAAAACTTATTAGTAGTTTCATTATATCAAGGCTAATTTAAACATAAAAAATTAGAAATAATCTTTGTTATCATTATATCGAGGTTCGTTATATTGAGGTTATACTGTAGATTAGATTTTAATTTAGTAAATTTTTTTGTTGCAAAATTGAGATATATACTAAAATTTCTTATTTAATCAATAGCTATTATTAAAAATGAAAAATATCAGAAGCATAGTACTATCTAACATTAGAAAGGTACCATTTCGTGTATTTGGTATGGAAAAGTTGCCACCACTAAAAAATAATCCTTCTACTACTGATATTGTCACATGGAAAGCTAATCTGAAGGTATCCAAGTGCTTCAATTCCTTTTTTCAACAGAATGATAATAGAATATACTGGGTTATTGTAATTGCATGATGTGCATTTAATGAAATATCAGTTCCTAATCTTACAAATGCACACTATGCATTTACTCTTGCAGTCTGTGACATTTTTCTTAACCCTGCTTCAAAAGGAATTGCATGTTTTGAAATCAGAATGAAACCAAGAATGGAAAAATATATTGTAAGTAGAGATTGAAGAAATTACTTTACTAGCAGTCATTTTATTAACAAGTCATTTAACTGACATCACTTAGAGTAGCAATTTAGCATTTAACTTATTTTTAATTTGTAAATTGTTATATCACGTAATGTAATGTCAGTTAGAAACTACTCCAGTATTACCGTCAAATTTTCACTTTTACGTAATGATCATCCAATAGCGAGTTTTGTTTTAATGTAATGTTATATGATTAGAAAGATCAAAACAAAATGTTTGCTTTTTAAAAATCGCTTATTTCTTAAAAACTTGCATAAGAAATCACCTTTGGTGCTCTAACAAAAAAAATTCCTCGAGTGATTTTACTATTACCTACCTAAAACCTAGCCATATTATAAATGCTAACTCTAACTTAAACAAATTTAAAGATTTTAAATGCTGTCATATGAAAGTGAAAATTTTGACAGTAATACTGACCTGTAGAGATGTACCTTACAAGATGATGATATCATCTTTGTGCAAATTGTATTATATGGCCTCATATCACATAAAGTGAATTTTTAATTAAGAAAATCTTAGCAATTGGTTATAAAAATCTATAGTTTGCTAAACTCCATCTTCCCTAGCATCACTACCAAAATTTTTTTGATATATAATATCTACAAAATTCTTTAGAATTCGTTTATGTTAGGGTTTAAAATTAGAAAAGAGCTAGCTTATAGTAAAATTGTCCAAGGAATTTTTTTTATTAGAGCATGAAAAGTGGTTTCTTAAGCAAGTTTTTGAGTTAAAAGATTTCTTGAAAACAAACATTTGTTTTGGATTTTTCTCATTATACAAGCTCATGATTTGTTATTGGATAACTTCCGAACACCTACCAGTCATATGATTTTTACTTTAGAGTAGATACAGTACATAATCATATTACAGGTTTTAGATTTATAATAGGTAGAGTACAAAAATTACCTGAATTAGTAGGTGCCTATGTGAACTAACTTTCCCAAAATTTTATTAGTATTTTGGTAGTAATCCTGGGGAAGTTGAACTCCATCTCACACTTCACGTGAAGCATATGATTTGTGAGATGTATGCTAGTTTTACATAACGCAAGCTACATCTCTAATTGTACTTATGATAATTTTTAGCAAGACTTTGAAAAAGATGGTGCCCTATCTCAAGAATCTGTGGAAATTATTGCTGCAGTAGAATCTACAATTTCTGATGAAAATGAATATACAATAGTTGAAATTACAAGTGAAACCCAAGAACAAACAACTACGCAAAATGCATTGAACTCAAGAGAAGTTAATGATGAGCTCTTTAGTGTTTAATTTGAATTAAACTTTTTGTAGATCTTTTTTTTTTTTTTTATAATTAGAATGATTTTTTTATACAACATGTTTTTTTATTCAAATTTGGCATTTGTGATAAAAATAGAATTATTGTAATACTTATATTAATATTAGTGTTAACATTAAACAAAATTTATTATTACACTAATTTGCTACAGAATCTAAATTTATAAGAAAAAATGCTATGCATAAGATTGCATTAAATTATAATATGCTAATGTATATTCAATTTTTGACCATGAATAAAGCATTTATCTAGATATACAACTCAATAAAAGTCTCAATTTTTATTAAAACCCAGAACCTCAATTTGCTATATACCAAACCCAAAGAGAATATTGGCACATGATTTAAACCATTATGTTAATTCTTATCATTATGTATAAATTGAACAACTACATAATTGTTAACAGTCATGCAAGCTGTATTTTCTAACATTTCACTTGCCAAACATTCATTAAATTTCCATAAAATTGAATTAGAAATGCTGATGAAATTAATTTTAGCAATAGTGGTGTACTGTATTTTGCCATGAAGAGTACCTACAATCTACTATTTTTTGGTGAAGTCACATAACTACGGCTACTCCAAATTAGGGTAACCCAGCCCACTCAAGCTACTTCAGCTACTTCAGCTACATAGGACACGAAGGCCATGTCAGGTAAGTATGCATTGGGAATGACATAGTATACGTAGCATACATAGTAGTTGTAGCATACATAGTAGTTGTAGTAGATGTAGAATAACAAATGTAAATAAAGAATTATAATATAAATAAAGGCTGTGAAGGCCCTAAGAAGAGAAAGAGAGATCAGACCTTCGCTTTATTAAAATAACAACTGGCCTCTTACATAGTAATAAATATATAAACATCTCTTCTACTACATTAACTAACCCTAAGTCCCCAGATCATAAAAATCCGATTCTTGTAATTGTTTGTTCTATCCTATAGCATTGTTACCATTCTGTCTGGCTGTTGTATCCTAAAGTACCAGGATCAGTCATAGTTGCATCATTTCATTATCTCAAAAGACTAAAGATAATGAGGTTATACATTGTGTCCAATTACCTGAAGTAGTAAGGTAATTGAAGATAAAGTTAGTAATGGACCTCAAACCATTGACCAAATCTAAATGCCTTTTTGTGACTAAGCCAACTGAATTGTAGAGTGACTGACTTGTCGTAAATTCTGATAACACTATACCAGTTTTTTTTGATTTATACAGGTATACTACAGTGAAAAAAAAGGAAGTATACTTTCCCAGAACTGAAACAAAAAACTACCTAGCTTGAAGGTGCTTTTGAACAATACCTAAAAAAAGAAAAGTATTAGTTAAATATGAGTGACGAAAAGGTAAAATCTGTAAATTATTTCACTCATTAAGTGAATAATTTACAGGTTTTTCCTTTTCATTACTCATATATTTATAGGCTAGAACAACCTATAAAATGAGTGATATGACCTAAAATATTCTCGAAGACCAGGACAAAAATTTCAATATTAGTCGAGATTTGAAAAAGAAAAAAAAGTAGTTAAACATGTTAATATACAAAATAACTACTGTAGTGCACTGACCAAAAACCCAGGTTCTAATACAAAATACTCAACAAAAAAAACTTACAAAGATCTGGATATATTATATAGAAGTGGGTCAGTATCATAGAAAAGAAAATTTCCAAATACATACATACTCCTCATTTACTATAAGCAGTCTAGAATTTAAAAAAAATCGCATTTAATTTATAGAGACCTTGTATTTCATACCAGGGTAATTTGTATGGAAGTATTGAAAAAAAGGCTTTTTGGTTAGCACATTATAGTATATACTTCTTAAACCTTTAAAAACTGGAATGAAACCTAAATCCAAAATTGAACAACTTAGAAAAAAGAAGAGAGTTAATTAACTGTGTTTAAATTTAGAAAAAAGAGATCATATCTTCTATAGTTTCTAAAAACTAAAACAAAATCTGAACCTAAAAAGGCCCTGAATGATCTAGGATAATAAAGAATAGAGTATTAATTAAATGCATTCAAATTAAGATTGATAAATAAAAAAAAAATTACTCTGCAATTTTTAAAAACCAGAATGAAAATCTTAAAAATATTTTTGAATCTAGAAAAAACAAAGCATTAGCGAAATATGTTTAGAATTCAGAACAAAAAGCAAAAAGACTATACTCTCCTTAAGTTTCTAAAACCAAAGCAAAAACTGAAGCTTAAAAGTACTCTTGAGCAATCTAGAAGAAAAAGAATCTTAGCATTAGTTTAATGTTAAAATTCAATACAAATAAAAACCTATATACTTCTAACTCAAGAAAAAAAACTATCTAGCAAAAAAATCACTGAACTAGTATAAATTTTTTTGAGTTTGGGTTTGTTACTTTTAATTGATTTTAATCTAGTTTTGATATTAATCAATTTTAAATCAAAATGATTCTAATTGATTTTAATTAATATTAATCGATTCTAATCTAAATCGCTTGTACTTAACAGAGGTGCTGCTTATCGATTGACATTCCTATCTGTTAATCGATTACCAACCTATTTAAAAATTTCCTAATGATAAAGTTACTAAGAATAAGACAAACAAAAAAATTAGAAATAAAACTAATTAAAAGACATGAATTAAATAGTACAATTACAAATTAGTTAGTAGTAATATTGATATGAAACAAGAAGAGAGACAAAAAGAAACACAGTTTCTATACTGATAAAGCATTATACAAGAAAAAAAAAGAAAACAATATGGAAAAAATAGGGATCAGTTGGGTACAAGTAGGAAAGGAAAAAGATTAGCCAAAGAAGAAAACTGTATTGGAACTAGAAAGTTGGCCTTTAGTAACAATAGCAGAATTAGCAGCAATATAGGCAGCAATCCTAACAGTATTAGAAGAAAAAAGCATAAAAGTATTTATAAACAGCATTGCAGTATTAAAGAACATTAATAGAGCACTTCAAAATATAGAAAAAGAAAGAACTCTGAAAAAGAAAAATGCAATGTAGATAATAAATATTGTAGGTTTTATTAAGAGCAAAAATATTAAAATAAAAATAATTAAAGTTAAAAGTTATAGTAAAAATAAGTGGAATGACAAAATAGACTCTCTTGCAAAAAAAGAAGCAAATTGTTGGAATATAATATATGCAGATAAAGTTAAATGTGATGAGATAGAATACTATTTAGAATAGAAAAATAAGAAAATTAATATATCAGCAAGACTTCTGTGTAAAATAATAGTAATGCCAGAATAGAAGTCAGTTGGTGAGAAACAAATCCAATATGAACATTAGAACCAGAACCAGAAAATACACTACATAATTGGTCAAGTTTTTGAAAAAAAATGAATAGAACAAAAGAAGTTCATTGTATATTAAGAAAACTTAGCACAAAAAGTGTTACAGAAATCAAGTGTATAATAAACAGCTTGTCAATACTTGAAAAGCTTAACAGAAAAAGACCAAAAGTATATATAACAGCAAAATGTCAAGTATGTCAAGTTGAAAAAAAAAAGACTTAGGCATATTTAGCAAGTTGTAGTAAACAAAAAAGTTTGTAAAAATGAATTCAAAAAGTTGCAACAGCAGTAGCATAAAATGAACTTAAGAAAGAGAAAAAAACAGAACTTCATCACAAATTCTATATAAGGCATTATTTGAAGAAACAGAAGCTAAACAAATCACAAACAGAAAAGTGCTAATAAAGGAACCTATAATGCTAAAAGTAGAAAAAAGACTTAAGCAACTCTTAAGCAAGCAGACAACACAGAAGTGCATAAATATAATTATAAGAATAGATAGAACACTTTCTACAACCAAGCATAGAAAATATGATATAAAAAAATACAACTTGAAAAAAGAAGATAAATATAATCAATAAAATGAAAAAAGGTGCTTGTGCAAGAAAAAAGAGAATAAAAAAAGATAAACAAGTAAAAAAAGAAAAAAAAGAAAAGAAAACAGAAAAGACAGAATAAATAAAAAAAAAAGCTTTGAAGACAATAAATACACTTGTCACAGAAGAAAAAAGATCATTCTGGTATGGCTTTAAGTAGTTAGATAAGCAGTTTATTTCTAACTAAGATAGTGTAACAGATTGCACTTAGGTACTATTAGGATAGCTAAGTGATGCTAGACTTAGATATTGAAAAATTTTATATAATTGTATATGTATATAGTTTCAAGAATCTTAATAAAGTACTAGTATAACTGCTTAAGGTTAAAAAAAAAAAATTTTACTTTTTTGTTTTTAAAGCAAACTGTAAAGAATTAAGCTTAAAGTATCTAATTGTACAGTATAATTAATTAAATTTATTTATAATAATTTGATTTTTTTTACATAACCTATTAGCAAAATTGCTAACAAATTAAATTTATATAATATTTTTAGTATATATTGACTAAAAATTAAAATAATTGCTATGCGGAAGACCAAGTTAATAACAGCCAGACCCAACATACAGGACAGGCTATGGTATCCTGCACAGCTGTGCAAGCCGAGCATATGGTGAGCAAATCTACAGAAGAAGCTTTTACTTCCTTGAACTCTATTTTATCATCTCATATCAAGGAAGAACTCCAAGACTCAGCTTACAATACACTATATGATCCAGACTCATGCTATAATGTGT
>CAJVQA010005051.1:0-16688 GCA_910591915.1 Cetraspora pellucida | reverse complement strand
AACTGTAACAATATGTTTGAATAAACAGACCTGAGGCATGACCTCACCTTAACTCCAAAAAAAAAAAAAAAAAAAAACAACTCTCTTCTACTAACACTCTTAATACTTTTAATCTAAATCTTAACAAGACCAATAACATGAACCAATCTAAAAATATTTCTAACAAACCTTTTTCTTAATCATATTCTAGTATTTTCAAACCAAAATCTAACTTTACATATGGCTGGATTGCAAATTTTTCTATTACTAAAAAAATGCAACCTAATAAAAAGCTGCAAATCTTATTTTCTCTTCAACTCTTTATCTTTCTTAAAAAATTTCTTATGATTTTTATTCTGGCAAGAAAATTAAACCAGCTACTGCTACACAACTAGTATTCAAAGAATTATTCTATTATATTATCTGTATCATAGCTAGACAACAATCCAAATTCTTAACTAATCTTATCTACAACAGTAATTTCAATATTAACAAAAGTACTACTATCTCTTTCAACCTTCTTGAATCGACTCTAAAAAATCTTATTCTCAAATTTATAACTATTTTTTTTAAACTTAACTACCTTAAAATCTTTATTTTATCAGTTACTATTCTTTTATATACAGCTCATAATCATCTTTAACTCTGTCTTAATCTTGCATACTTATATTTTTTCTTATCCAACAACTACCAATTAATTGACTACCAAAAATTTGTTAAGGACTTACAGCTTAGAACCAAAAGATTTAAAATTAAATTATTTACTCAAACCATAAATCTTAAACAAAAATATCTTACAATTCAATCTGATACCAAATTCAACATTAAACTTTACTTCAATATTTCTAAAATTCTTTTTCTAAAACAATTTTGTATTTCTTCACTAAAAAATTCTTTTGACCACTTCAATTTCTGGTTTGAAACTTAATATTCTCTCTACAATAAACAATTCTCTTCCAATATTGACAAAGAAAAAGTTTGCACCTCTCTCAGAATTCAATTTCATTAATATTTTATTTTTCAACTTTCCAAATATCTCTGCAAAACCTATACTTTAAAAAACCTAATTTATTTCATAAGTGACATGAAGAAGTATCTTGGTTGCTAACTTCTACTGTCTTACTTGTAACAACAAAGAATGTCAATATGTTGATAATAAAAAATTTCATGATAGTACCAAATTTTTTAATAACATTTTAACCAAATCTTACTTATTATTCCCATCTTAGGATAATGAAACATGGATTCACCCAACTCTTAATACCACATTATTTTATAAAAACAAAGAGCATACTATCTTACTTAATCAACCTATCCCTACCAAAGCTCTGAACAAACTAGCTGATCAAGTTAAAGACTTTGTTTGTAAACAAAAATAAAGTTAAAACTAATTTCAAACATCATAATTATTACTTTTATTGTTATCTCTTTCTTTATTATCAAACCACTGCTAAAATCATAACATACAGTCTCTGTTCAAGAAAAAGGCTATTAATTTTTTAACAAAAAACATTATTGATACCAAATTTCTTACTCAAATCATTACATACTTTGATGTTATTAAAAACCAAAAACTGACTTATCTACAAATTGTTAAATATTTTAATAATACTGCTTATTCAACAGCTGAAAAATTTCTATCAAAAAAATTTAATCTTGACTTCCAACCAGTCTTCATTTTTGATACTCTTTTTTTACAGTTTTCTTTTTAAGCTTTTTGTCTTCTATAACTAACATTGAAGCAGTTACCACCTTATTAAAAGATACAACCATTGTAGCTAATAAGAAGAATAAAACAAGTAGACAGATGGATAAGTCTATTTATGTGAAAGGTCAGAATAATGATAGACAGACCCAATGTACAGAACAGACTATGGTATCTTGCACAGATGTGAGAGCTGAGCATTCAGTGATCAACTCTGTAGAAGACAATTTTGAAAGATCATTTATAACATCTTTAATCCCTTATGATCTTCATATATGCTTTAACAAATTCCTTCATTACTACAACTTACTACTTCCTTCCCATAGTCAAACTATTCAAACTCTAATTCAACATATTAACAAATATAACAACAACAAAACTGTATCTAGTATTACATTTTCTGTTAATTTATCTTATAATAAAATCTATATATACCTTTCTAATAACACTCTTTACCAGATTATATTATTATTATTTTATATCTTCTTCTTTTATTTTACAACCTACCTCTTAGATCTAATTGCTTTAATTCTATCTCTATTATACCTGACCTATTTCTTGACAATTATTTTCTAATCTTTTCTAATTATAGTTCTTCTTCAGTTTTACCTAATTCAACCTCACATCATCTTCATCTTAACATTGCCATATATAATGTTAGAGGCTTCAATGAATCTACCAAAAGAGAAGCATGGCAAGACTATTGTCTTAACTATGATATATCTATTGCAAATATTACAGAAACTAAAATCTCTGACAAAACTAACCTCTTCTTTTGTAATAATAACTTCTTCATTTACTATTGGTTTAACTCTTCTACTTTTATTGAAGGCACTGCTATTATGATTTGCAATCATCTTAAACCTCATATTTACAGTATTTATACCTATTCTGGAGATGCTATAGCATTTGATATTTTCTTCCAAAGTAATATCAAGCTTTACATCATCTCAGTGTATCTGTTATCAACTAACATCTCTATTTGTAATCAAATCCAAAACACTGTTATTAACTAGACTTAACAAGCCTCTTAACTTTACATCTATCCTATTATTCTTGATGATTTTAATATACAAGATAATACTTACAATTCTTCTTCTAAATACAGACTTATCAACTTTCTTAATAACACTAATATGTATGATATTGGGGCCTATTTTAACAATAAACACTCTATCTAATCTAATAGTAGTCATATTAATTATATTTGAATTAACCAATTTAACATACAATTTTTTCTCTCTTACAGTCTTAATAACAGCCAAACCTCAATCTCTAGTGACTACCTAATGCTTTCTTCTATATGAATATTTCTATATGCCTATAGCAAACTCTTACATAAACATACTGGTATTAGTCATCATATCTTTAACTACAAGACTATGTCTACAAAGAACTGGAAATCCTTTACAGATATCTTATTCTAACAACTCTTATTATACAAAACTCCTATTAATAGTAAAACTGATAAAAGTATTAAAACAACTTGGTACAAAATTCAAAGCTCTATTATTTATTCTGCTACTTATACTATTACTAATAAAGTTTCTCATAAATGTAGCTACAACTATCAATACTTATCTCACAGTACTCTATTACATCTATTACTTAAAAAACTCGATCATATTATCAAACTTGTTAAAAAACTTATTCAATACTCTAACATCTTTAATATCAATCAAAATATCTTTCAAATTAACAAACTGTTACAATATAACCTTCAACTACTTAACTTTACCAACCTATCTTGAACTCAATCTTGACTTCAAACTGCTTACTTTATCTGAAAACAACTTTTTTATACTTGTTATTTTGAAAACTCTTTTTTAGATTAACAACAAATTAACAAAACCATTAACAAAAGATGTGTTACTCTTACAACACATTCTATTCAAGCTATTAATAGTATTCTTAACCATTACCATCAACCTGTTTATTTCTCTAATATAAAACTATCTAATGAGCTTATAACTGATTTACTACTTATAAACAGCATGTTCAATCACATTTTCATGACTAGACTGTATTTAGACCTATTGATAAAACTCTCTTCAATACCTTTTGGCAACAATACTATTTTTCACTGCCTCATATCAATCCAACCTGGTACAAATCTCTTAACTTTTCTATTACAAATGAAGAACTTTCTCAAATACTCTTTTAGCTTTCTAATAACAAAGCCTATAGTCTTATAAGCATTAGTTATAAAATGCTCACCCATATTAGCTTTGAATGCATTTCTATCATTATTAGTCTTTTTAATTATTGTCTTCTTGAAAACAGAATTTTTAAGTAATGTAAAATAACAGAATCTACTCAATTTCCAAATATAACTTCTTTAATAATAATCTTAATTTTACTTAATCCATTAGTCTTGTTGAGCATATTTGCAAACTATATACTAAAATTCTTACAAACAGATTAAGCACTATATTTTCTTCTAATTCTATTCTTTCACTTTTTAATTACGTTGCATTTCTCAACAATAGCACTTCAATTCCTATTCACATCTCAATAATCTTATTGAATATGCTACTTGCAATTATAAGGATATTTGACTACTTTTACAAGATATGAGTAAAGTATATGATTCTATTAACTTTACTCTTTTTAAACATTTACTTTTTATCTGGCACTCCCTTTATCTATTATCAATATTTTTTCTAATCTTGGTCTTACTCTCTTATACTCATTTTACAATAGTATCAACTAAGCTGAAACTATTATTCCTTTATTATAGCACATATATTATAATCTACTTATCTCATATATATATACACAAGTACCTGATTATATCTTATAATCCTCTTGGACTACTAATTTTAAACTTCGAACATTCAACTTATTACAAAAACAATGCTCTGTCTTGGCATATATGAATGACACTCTTCAAATTGCTTTATCACAAAATGAGCTTTTAATATACTATTCATAGCTGAATTATTTTATGCTATGATTAATATTCAAGTCAACCCTTCAAAATCTATTCTGGTTATCAATAATTCTTCACTTTACTACACCTCTATTTCTTATAATAATCATCTTCTTTTACTTCACTCTTCTAAACAACTCTTTAAATTTTTAGGTTTCTGGTTTATTTTAGATAATAGGCAATCTAAACAAACAAAACTGCTTATTGCTGAATCCTTCTAACTCATTCAAATCACTAAAACCAAAAATATTACTGACTTACATATCTGTTATATTATTAACACAGTTATTATCTCTATTCTTGAATATTGTCTTCAAAACATTGTAATTAGCTAGCCTATTTGCAATAAAATCTTTATTCAGCATATTGGACTTGTTAAACTTAAAGCTAAACTTTGTTATACAATACCTTCTAGCACTCTTTTACATCTTCAAATCTACAACATTAAACATATTTGGGACATTCAACTACAACATCATATTTCTAACCTTCTTAAATAACTTAATAATTTTGATCTATTAGGTATATCAACTCACATCTGAATTCAATAATTATAAAATAATCTTTGGTCTTCTACCAATATCTTTTTACATTCCAATCCTATTATTGATAATCCCAACTGTTTAACTACAAACTTTAAAATTATTCAGCTTATCAAGCATATTGATTAAACATTTTCTACTAACCCAACTTATAACATTCTATATATTCTTAATAATGAAGCTATCTCTCTTAAATACCTTTTCTTATCTTATCCAAAATATTATATTTTCAAAAAACAACTTAGATATCACAAACTACTTTTTCTTGATCAACTTACAATATATGATAATAATAAAGTTAAAGGCATGGCCTCATCATTAATATTTAAAAAAAAAAAATAATATATGATAATTTATATTTATTATATTGGCATTATATTTCTTCTAGACTAAATAAACTCCTTAAAGGTGTTATATCTTAATGGTTTACCATTTTTGAAAACATTACTATAAGCCATTTCTACTATCATACTCTATATGATTACTTTAATTTATCTCAAACAAATTATTTTTCTTATACTACTAGCTACTTTATCTCTAATACCAAATTCTAACTACTTACTGTTCTTAATAATCAAATAATTATTAGCAAGGCCAGAAGAGATAATATACTTACTTGTCTTACTCTTATTACTCACTGGCACTGCTCATAACAGTCCTAGTTTTTAAATTTATATCTCACTTCTCTTTCTACTACTACAATATGTTCTAAATGTTAACTTAATTCTAATACAATCACCAACAAATGCACTATCTTTATTCCTATAAACCTGGCTATAAAACTATTTGTTATATCAATTCTGACAAAACTCTTAATCTACATGCCAACTTTCTTGATATTGCATACTTTGTAGCTATTTGATATCTTTTACATATTCCATTTTTTTCTTTAGTAATAATCAATTCAAAACAATTACCTTGCATCTTTTAGTCTAATCAACTTACTAATAACTTATAGTTTATTGCTAATTCCAACTACAATCTAACTACTATTTCATTTTATACTGATGGTTTTGTTATTAAGCTTGGTACCTCTTAATGCTTTATAAGCATAGGTTGGGTTTAAGTTAAAATTCTACAACTATTTACTTATTCCAGCCATAAGTCAAACTTTGGCTTTGCTTCTTTAAAGCTGAAATTCTTGCTATTCTCTTAGCAATTATAACTGCTTCTAAAAACTGTTCTATTCACATTTTCACTGACTCATATCTGTAATCTCCAAATACTACAGTATCTGCTCATTAGCATCCAAACTCTCGAATAGTTATACTCCATTCTTCTCTATTTGACAAACTCTTATCAATTTCATTAACTCATATAACATTTAGCTTACTTTTTACAAAGTTACTACACACCAAGATGACCTATTTAATAATCTTGCTAACCAACTTGCTCATAGTTACCAAATACTACCTAACTAACAACCTTTGCAACTCTGCCTATACATATTTATTGACCAATTTTCTATTAAAATTTCTATTCGACACTCTATCTATATTATCTGTTAAGCTTATATTATAACACTTTGGACATTTTAACATTATTTTTAACAATGGTTCACTATTGCTTCTAATATCAATTAGAAAGCCACTTGGCTTTACATCAATAATAATCAAAAGGTCACTAACTTTGCTCATAGTTTTTACTACTCTACTCTAAAAACCTTTCATGTTAAAATTCTCTTAGATGAATTATCTGTTCTTCAGATTCTCTATAAATGTAACTTCTCTTACTTTTCTCTTTATAATCAATATATCAAACTAGCTTTTCATTAGACTGAACTTTTTGTTCTTCTATTCAAACAATTTATTATTTAATTTCCAATTTTCTTAATTGTATCTTAAATGCTACTGCTCTTGACATGTTCACCAACCTTGTTTCTAATTTATATCAAAAAATTCTTACACTTAATAGCTTTAAATTGCACAACTTTTTATATATAATATCTTTTATTTCTATTCTATTTGGTTTAGTTCCTATTGATCTTATTTTTACTATTTATAATACTTCTATTTCTTATTGTAAAGCTACTTCTTTTTCTATTAAATTTCTTTTTCATTTAAACTAACAAATATATAAACAAATATGAATTCCATATTGTATTTCATATCTGCACAGCCTCAAACTACACTTACTACAAATTCAACTCATAGTTTCCCTTCTAGTTTACCATTATTTTCTATTTCAATTTCACAAATTATTATCAAAATTAATTTTTGGACTATCCAATAGATTAAATATTATATATCTTTCTCTTATATTATTAATAATACCCAAATCTAGATGATTTTTGGCTACTCTTGCAGGTTTAGGTTACAAATTATATGTCTGAGTCTTTATTCTTCATATATAATTTAAAAGCAAGCTTTTCTTTGTAAAAACTTTAATTGAATTTTAATAAAGTTAAAGACATAGCCTTATCATTAATATTTTAAAAAAAATTATAAATTAGTTTTTTTTTATATTTTATAAATATAAAGATAATATATAAATTTAATAAAAGTTATAATAATAATTATTATTTTTTTTAATAAAAATAAATATAATAAAATTAATAATAATTATATAAAAATAATTTAAGTTATTAAATTAATAAAAACTAAAAAAAGATTAAATTAATTAATTATTATTAAACTTACAATTGATGTAAAGAACTTTTTTGATTATATTTTTTCAAATAAGATTAGAAATACAAAAAAATTTTTAAAAATAATTAAAATAATATATTTTGTTTAAAATATATTTTTTTTATTATACACAAAGCATGTTAGTATATATATATATAAATAAAATAGAATTTAAAATAATTATATTATAAATTTAATTATTAATTAATAACTGTAATCATATTCAAAAATAAATTGATAAATATATTAATAAAGTATTAAATTATTTGTATAATATATATTAAATAATTTTTATTAACTTATAGTTAAATAAAATTTATCTTAAAAATATATTTAAAGTTTTTTATATTAAAATTTTGTATACAAACTGTTTTTAGAACTTTAAGAAAAAAATCATAATTATATATACAATTTAGTATATATATTGTTTAAATTTTATTTTAAATAATAACTAAAAAACTCTTTTTGCAAATCTATTGCACAAAAATTAACTAAAAAATTATTTGTCTAAAAACACTTATAACTATTTATTTTACTATAATAATTTGTTCTGATATCTTAAGTAAACATGTTTAGCATTGTTGTCTATATATATCCTGAAAATATTACATCTCTAAAGTTTAAACTCATTGAGAACACTGTACTGACGTCTTTTGGTTCCTAGTTTCAATAATTTTATATTCTTGCAGTTTTTGCTTCTATAACCTGTCTTATACTCTTAATTAAAGTTGTAATGCACATTTGCCTGATTAAAACAAGCTCTAGACAAAAGTTTTGACCTAATATTGGTCAAACTACAGCTAAATTTATCTTTTACTCTCTTGAAAAAATTTTTTTTCTACCTTTTGTTCTTACCCTATTCTCTTTTTCTCTTACACAGATTTTATATAACTATTTGATCATTTTCCAATCTATAATTTATTAATTTACACAAAAATTCTGTAACTTATCTATTAATAGAATCCCATTGAACACAATTCTCTATTTTTATATTTAGTTCTTACTAATATTATACAATAATCTGTACTTCAAACTTTATTTGTATTTAGTATCTAAGTTATATTGTGACCTTAGTCAAATTAGATACACCTGTGTACTATCTTAGTAATACCCCACTACTACAACTCTTGTCTTTAATTATCACCTCTGTAAAATTATCTATAAACATATTATTAACTTAAAAAAATTTCCAAGTCTTTAATCAAACTTTTACTTAACTTATTATTATTTAACAATATCTATCTTAAGTTAACAAGAACCTGATACAGCAAACCTTAATTATTTTTATCAAAATTTTTTCAATAGTTTTGGTATTGCTCTTTATAAAGAAGAAAATAATGACAAAACTTATCCAATTCCTCCCAAAGTTCAACCTACTACTTATTTAACAAAAAACCTCAGATCTAACAAGATTACTCACTTCTTCCAAGCTCCTACTTCTACTTCTATTATTACTTGTCTCTGTGGCAAATATCATACCAAATTGATTTCAATCTCAAATACCAACTACACTCAAGCTACTAAATTTACAATGACTTATATTTATAGCAACTCAAAAAAAAATCACAGAACAACTCAACAACTTATAACTAACCTCTCTTTCTCTATTGACAGTGTTTTTTCATCTCCTATATCAGATGTTTATTATCATATTTGTTCTAAATTCTTTCTTCCAATTGGTTGTACCAAAAGGAATGAGTATCATTATCCTACTGCAAAGTATGTCTTCAAAAATAACGAAGTTTATTATCATAACTATATGATTGCTTCATCTCAACATGAAGCTAGTTTATCTCAAACTAAAAAAAATCTTATCCAAATCTTCCAAAACATCTTACATGATTCTTCTCAAACTACCAATCCTCTTACTGTCTTTTCTTACCAAAACTTAACCTCTTCTGACCTTATTGATTCTTTCTTTTCTTCAATTACTATTACTAATCCTATTTCTAACCAACCTCTTACTACTAATACTCTTAATATTTCTAGTCTGAATCTCAACAATTCTAGCAATATCAACCAACTGAAAAATACTTCTAACAAACTCCTCTCTAATCTTATTCCAGTATTCTCAAACCAAAATCCAATCTTACATCTGACTGGGTTGCAAATTGTTCAATTACTAAAAAAATGCAACCAAACAAGAAATTGCAAATTTTATTCTCTCTTCAACTCTTTATATTCCTTAAAAAATTTCTCTATGATTTCTATCCTGACAAAGAAATTAAGCCAACTACTGCTATTCAACCTGCACTAAAAGCCTCATTCTACTACATTATTTGTATTATGACTAGGCAACAGCCTGAATTTTTAACTACAACAATAATCCCAATATTGACAAAAGTGCTACCATTTCTTTCAAACTTCTTGAATCTACTCTTAAAAACCTTATTCTTAAATTTACAACCATTCTCTTTACTAAACTTAATTACCTTAAAATCTTTGCTTTACCAATTACCATTTCTCCATATACAGCTCACAATCATCTTCAACTCTGTCTCAATCTTGCTCATCTTTACTTTTCTTATTAAATAACTATTAGTCTATTGATTATCAAAAATTTGCTGAAGACCTTCAGCTTAGACCTAAAAGATTAAAATTGAATCTTTTACATAAACCACTAACCTTAAACAAAAATACCTTACTATTCAGTCAGATACTAGATTTAATATTAAACTTTTCTTTAATATTCTCAAAACACTCTTTCTTAAGAGATTTTATATTCTTTTATTGAAAAATTTTCTTGATCACTTTAACTTCTGATTTGATATTTACTATCCTCTTTATAGTAAACAATTTTCTTCTAATATTGACAAAAAAAAAGTTTACACCTCTCTTAGAATTTAATTCTGTCAACATTTTATCTTTCAATTCTCTAAACATCTTTCTAAAACTTATATATTTAAAAAACCCAATTCACTTCAAGAGTGATGTGAAGAAGCATCTTGTGTTGCTAATTTTCATTGTTTAACTTGTAATAACAAAGAATATCAATACCTTGATGACAAAAAATTTCATGACAGTACCAAGCTATTTAATGACATTTTAACTAAATCTTGTACATTATTTCCTTCTCAGGATAATGAAACTTGGATTCATCTAACTCTCAACTCTACTTTATTTCACAAAAATAAAGAACATGTTGCTTTACTTGATCAACCTATTCCTACTAGAGCCTTAGACAAACTTGCTAACCAAGCTAAAAACTTTGTTTGTAAACAAAACAAAGTTAAAACTAATTCTAAATATTGTAACTATTACTTCTACTGCTACTTCTCACTCTACTACCAAACTGCTACTGAAAATCATAATATACAGTCTCAGTTCAAAAAGAAGACTATTAAGTTACTCACAAAAAATATCATTGATACTAAATTCCTTATTCAAATTATTACATACTTTGATGTTATTAAAAACCAAAAGCCAACCTACATACAAATAGTTAAATATTTTAATGATACTACCTATCTAACAGCTAAAAAAATTTTATCTAAAAAATTTAATCTTGACTTTCAACATGTTTTTATCTTAGACTCACTATTTTTACAATCTTCTTTTTAAGTTCTTTGTCTTTTACAACTAATATTAAAACAGCCACCACCTTAGTAAAAAACACACCCATTGTAGTTAGTAAGAAAAATGAGATAATAAGCAGGTTGACAAGTTTATTTATATGAAAGGCCAGAATAATGACAGTCAAACCCAATGTACAGGGCAGACTATGGTACCTTGCACAGTTATGAGAGCTGAGCATATGGTGATCGAATCTGTAAAAGACAATTTTGAAAGATCATTTACAACATCTTTAATCCCCTATGATCTTCATACATGCTTCAACAAATTTGTTCTTTATTATAATTTACCACTTCTCCTCTATAGTCAAACTATTCAAACTTTAATTAAACAT
Organism: Cetraspora pellucida; assembly: GCA_910591915.1. Lineage (NCBI taxonomy): Eukaryota > Fungi > Glomeromycota > Glomeromycetes > Diversisporales > Gigasporaceae > Cetraspora > Cetraspora pellucida. The sequence continues at coordinate 4,996 of CAJVQA010005051.1, read as the reverse complement.
ATTGACAAATATAATAACAACAAAACAGTATCTTGTATTACATTTTCTGTTAACTCATCTTATAATGAAATCTATATATATCTTTCTAATGACACTCTTTTATCAGATCATATTGTAATTACTTCATATCTTCTTTCTATATTCTATAATTTTCCTCTTAGATCTAATCCTTTTAATGTTACTTCTATCCCATCTGATTTATTTTTTGATAACTATTCTTTAACTTCTAACTATAATTCTTTCTCATCTTCACCAAATCCAACTCTTCAACATCTCAACCTAACTATTGCTATACATAATATTAAAGGCTTTAATAATTCTACTAAGAGCGAAGCATAACAGAATTATTGCCTCAATTATAATATATCCATTGCAAGCATTATAGAAACAAAAATTTCTAACAAATCTAATCTCTTTTTCTGCAATAATAATTTTTTTACTTACTACTAGTCTAACTCCCTTACCTTTATGGAAGGTAATTTACAATTATCTTAAACCTCATATTTACAGTATTTACATCCATCCTGGAGGTGCTATAGCACTTAATATCTTTTTCTGAAATAATATCAAGCTTCACATCATTTCAGTATATCTGTTATCAACTAATACTTCTATTCACAACTAAACCCAAAACAAAGTAATTAACTAGATTCAACAAGTTTCACAACTTCATATCTATCCTATTATCCTTAGTGACTTTAATACACAAAACAACACTTATAGCTCCTCTTCTAAATATAAATTTATTAACTTTCTTAATAATTCTAATATGTATGATATTGGAGCTCACTTTAACAACAAACACTCTACCTGGTTTAACAATACTAGTAGTAGTCATATCAACTTTATCTGGATTGACTAATTCAATATACAATTCCTTCTTTCTTACAGTCTTGATAATAGCCAAACTTCTATCTCTAATGATCATTTAATTCTTTCTTTTACCTGAACATTTCTACATGCTTATAGCAAACCTTTACATAAACATACTGACATTAACCATCATATTTTTAACTACAAAGCCATGTCTACAGAGGACTAGGAATCCTTTGCGGATACCTTATCTCAACAACTCCTATTATACAAAACTCCTATCAACAATGAATCTCATAAGAGTATTGAAACTACTTGGCACAAAATTTAATGCTCTATTATTTACTTTGTTATACATACTATTCCTAACAAAGTTTTTCACAAACACAGCTACAACTATCAATATTCATCTTACAGTATCCTATTACACTTATCTCTCAAAAAACTTGGTCACATTATTAAACTTGTTAAAAAACTTACTCAACATTTCAATACCTCATATATCAATCAAAACATCATTCTAATTAACAAACAGTTATAATGTAACCTTCAATTACTTACCTCTACTGATTTAATCTTTATTCAAACTTGGCTCCAACATGCTCACTCAATCTGAAAACAACTCTTTCATGCTCATCATCTTGAAAACTCTCTTTTACTTTAACAACAAATTAACCAAGCTACTAACAAAAAATGTGTTAACCTTACAACACATCCTACTCAGTCTATCAACAGCATTCTTAATCATTACTACCAACCTGTCCACTTTACTAATAAAAAACTTTCTCAAGAGCTTATTACTAATCCACTAATCATTAAACAACATATTCGATCTCACTTTCAAAATTGAACTGCATACAAATCTATTAATCAAATTCTCTTTAATAATTTTTGGCAACAATACTACCTCCCACTATTACTAATGATGAATTTCTAAGAACTTTCTCCTAACTACCTAATAACAAAGCCTGTGGTCCTATAAGCATTAGTTATGAAATGCTCAAACACATTAGCCCTTAATGCATCTCTACTATTATTGCTCTCTTTAACCATTACTTTCTTGAAAACAGAATTCCCAAGCAATAGAAACATAGTCATATTTATCTTATCTCTAAATGAAACATCTTTGATAGTAACCTTAACCTTACTTGACCTATTAGTTTTGTTGAACATATTCACAAACTCTATATTAAAATTCTTACAAATCAACTTAGCTCTGTATTTTCAATTCATTCAATTCTCTCAACTTAAATTATGTTGCTCTCCCCAACAACAGTACTTCAATTCCTAATTATATTCTTAATAATCTTATTGAAGATGCTTCTTACAATTATAAAAATATTTGGTTACTCTCACAAGATATGAGTAAAGTCTATGACTTTGTCAACTTTACTCTCTTTAAACATGCACTCTCTCATCTTTTACTTCTTTCATCTACTATTAACATTCTCTCTGACCTTCTTACTGATCATTATAATCAAGCCATAACTAATCTTGACTTAAGCTTATTTTATTCAGTTCACAATAGTATTGACCAAATTAAAATTATTACTTCTTTGTTATAGTATATTTACTATGATCCACTTATTTTCTATATATACTCAAACACTTCCAGTTACAAATTACAATCCTCCTGGACTACTAATCTCAAACTTTAAATATCTAATTTATTACAAAAAAAATACTCTATTTTGGCTTATATGGATGATACTCTTTGGATTGCCTCATCACAATCTAAACTATCACATATGTTATTTATAGTTAAATTCTTTTATGCTATAGCCAATATTCAAGTTAAGCCTCAAAATCCATTTTGGTTACCAACAATCCTCCACCTCATTATACATCTATTATTTATAATAATTATCTTCTTTTTTTATACTCTTCCAAAATACCTTTTAAATTTTTAGATTGTTGGTTCAGTTTGGACAATAAACAATCTAAACAAACTAAATTACTTATTTTTGAATCTTTTCAACTCATTCAAATTATTAAAACCAAATGTATTACTGACTCATATGCTCGCTATATTATTAACACAGTAATTATTCCTACTCTTGAATACCAACTTCAAAATATTGTAATCAATCAATCAACTTGTAACAAAATTTTCACTCAGCATATTGGCCTTTTCAAACTTAAAGCCAAACTTTGTTGCACAATACCTTCTAGTACCCTTTTACATTCACAAATTTACAATATCAAACACATTTGGGACATTCAACTGCAATATTATATTCCTAACCTTCTCAAACAATTTAATAACCCTGACCTATTAGGCACATCTACTCATATTCAAATCCAACAATTACAAACCAATCTTTGGTTTCTATCAACATTTTCTCTTATTCCAACCCAATTATTGATGGTCCTAATTGGCTAACCACAAACTTTAAAATTATACAGCTCATTAAACATATCAGTTAAACATTCTCAATCAATCCAACTTATAAGATTCCTTACACTTTACATAATAGAACTATCTCTCTAGAATCTCTTCTTTCTTCTAATTCTAAATAACCTGTTTTCAAAAAACAACTTAGATATCACAAACTCCTCTTTCTCAATCAACTTACCATTTATGATAATTTATATTTATTACATTGGTATCATATTTCTCCCAGACTAAACAAACTTCCTAAAGGTATTATACCTCAATGGTTTACTACTCTTAAGAATATTACTACAAGTCATTCTTATCAATGTTCATTATATGATCATTTTAATCTACTTAAATTAAACTATTTCTCTTATACTACTGGTCATTTTAACTCTAATACCAAGTTCTGGTTACTTACTATTCACAATAATCAAATTATTGTCAACAAGGCCAGAAGGCATAATAGCCCTAAAGGCCTTACTCTTACCACTCACTGGCACTGTTCATTTCAGTCTCAGTTTACTAACCCATATTCTACTTCCTCTTCTACTACTACTATATGCCCTGGATGCCATCTTAATTCCAATACAATCACTAACAAATGCACCATCTTTATTCTTACAAATTTGACTACTAAATTATTTTGTTATATTAATTCTGACAAAACTCTCAATCTACATGCCAACTTTCTTGATATTGCATACTCTGTAGCTATTTTACATTCTGTACATATTCCACCTTCTTTTCTATTAACAATTAATTCACAACAATTACCTTGCATCTTTCAATCATGTCAACTAACTAACAGTTTACAGTCTATTACTAATTCTAATTATAACCTAACTACTATCTTATTTTATACTGATGGTTCTGTTATTGAGCTTGGTACTTCTTAATACTCTATGGGCATAGGCTGGGTTCAAGTTGATAACTCTACAACTATTTATTCATTTCAGGCACAAGTTAAACTTTGGCTATGCTCTTTCAAAACTAAAATTTTTTCTATTCTTTTTGCAATTACTACTGCTCCCAGAAACTGTTCTGTTTATATCTTTACTAACTTACAATCTGTAATCTCCAAATATTACAGTATCTGCTCATCAGTTTTTAAACTTTCACATACTTATACATCATACTTTTCTATTTAGCAAACCCATATTAACTTCTTTAACTTATATAATATTTAGTTCACTTTTCACAAAGTTACTGTACATCAAGATGACCCATTCAATAATCTTGCTAACCAGCTTGCTTGTAGCATCAAATACTACCTTTCTTAACATTTCTAAGTAACAACTCCTTATAACTCTGCATATATTCCATTTATTAACCAATTTTCTATTAAGATTTCTATTCAATGCTCTATCTGTACTATCTGTCAAGCTCATATTATAACACTTTGGACATTCCAACATTGTTTTTAACAATAGTCTACTATTGCATCTAATATTAACTGAGAAGCCACTTGGCTTTACATTAATAACAATCAAAAAGTCTTTAACTTTGCTCATAGTTTTCATTTCTCTATCCTAAAAACCTTTCATATTAAAATTCTCTTGGATGAACTACTTGTTTCCTATACTCTTTACAAACATAATTCTTCTTACTCTTCTCTCTGCCACCAATGCAATTAAACTAGTTTTTCACTACACTGGACTCTTTGTCCTTTTACTCAAACAATTTACCATCTAATCTCTAATTCTCTTAACTGCAACTTAAATGCTATTGCTCTTGACATGTCTGCTAATTCTGTTTCTAATCTACATCAAGAAATTCTTACACTTAACAGTTTTAAACTGCACA
>CAJVQA010005050.1:0-16688 GCA_910591915.1 Cetraspora pellucida | reverse complement strand
CGATTGTAACTACAAAATGAATATTAACCTTTATTATACTAGAATGACTTTGATAACGGCGGTCCTAATCAAGAATCAGCCAACACAATCATTAATAATGAGCTTGCTTCAGGCTTTCATAAAGCTGAACAATCAACACAAACACAAACAACGCAAGCCAATTCCAACATTGAACCTGACCTCAATACAACTCCCCTGTTCCGAAGTAATTCTTTAATTCTTTCGCAGGATGCACAGAACGAATTGTTTGGGATCTATTAGTGTCGTTGTTTTTTTTTTGTAATTTTTTATGTATTGCATGCAAAATGTATCTTATATATATAAAATAAATTGTATTCAATTTAAATATATAATTTTATTCGCTTTAAGTTGATAAATATAAAAATGAATCACTATAATATTTAATATAATGATTTGTGTATGTCGATTCTAATATTATGAGTATAGCAGTACATATCGATTATAATCGGCTTATGGCTATCTATCGATTATAATCGATATATAACCTAAGCGATTATAATCGATAATTAACCTAACACGATTCTATTGTTTAGGTTATATATCGATTATAATTGCTTCAGTTATATATCGATTTATATTCTTTTTATTATATATCGATTAGTATTATAATCGTTATAAATCGGCAGGGGTGATTTATATCGTTATATATCTTTCGGTTACCAATCGATATATAACTCTCTATTTTTTTTCCTGATGGAGGTAGTACAAGAAGATGTGCATTTATAAAGTGTATGATAGTGTGACGGGTAAACAGCAAGTCTGTCGCTCCAATAGACAAAACCTTGCATAATGATACTAATATGGCAGAACAAGGCTTTAAGGTGTGGATTTGATTTAGTGAGTATAAGCCTTTACTTTATTTATTTTATTTAAGTTACTCTATTTGACACCCTAACTAACTACTACTATAAACTATCTACTTTTACTATAGTGGCTTCGATCTTTCACCAATTATTTGAGATGTGAAAGATAAGTATTTTTATTAAACTTTTCTTTTGCTTTTTGTACATTTTAGCAGATACTAACAATTTCTTTATTTATTTTAGGTTTTCTCTCTATTTTTTCACAATTCTGCCTCTATATAATCATGCCACTGCGGGTTTCATCTAAACCAGGTAAGTATTGTACTCTGTATTTGTGTTTTACTTTTTATTTTAATGATTTTTACTAACCTGTCCTCTAATATTTTGAATCCTGTCACTCTGGAACATTGCCGCTATAGTCTGAACACCTTCCCCAATTCGGGTACAATCATCTTGTCTTGTGTTTCTTGGTGTGGGGGCCCAATTATGCATGTTTCGCTGTCTTGGGGGGTCGATAGTGCATGTACGATCCATGGGTCCTGATCATCATTCGTGCTACATATCATTACACACGAATCGTTATGTTTTTCTGGCCCATGACAATAGATAAACTTCTAATCTTAGAAAAACTTAATAGAAGAAGATCAGACATATACACAACAATGGAGTGCCAAGTATGTCAAGATAAAGTTAAAAAAACACAGGCACATCTAGCATCATGCAAAAGATAACAAAGCCTGTAGAAATGAATCCAAAAAGTGACTATCGCAACAGCCTAGAAAGGATTAAAGGAAGAAGAAAAAACTCACATCCCACTATATGTATTATATATAGCACTTTTTAGAAAAAGTAAAGCAGAAGAAATAGAAATGAAAAAAGCATTAATCAAAGGTCTAATCCAGAAAAAAACACAAGAGAGACTAATGCAGCTCCTAAATACAAAGGCAAGACAGCAGTTTATAGAGACAGTAGCAAAAACAGCATGGGACACATTCTATAAACAAGTTTGGAGAATACAGTGCGAAAAGGTCAATGAATAGGAGAAGAAAGAAGGCATAACAACCAAAATGAAGAAAAAGGAAGTAAAGAGAAAGAATCCAAAAAAGAAAAGAGAGACAAATCAGCAGAAGATGGAAGAGGAAAAAAAACAAGCAAAAGAGAAAAAAGATAGAATTAATGAAGAAGTTAGAAAGACAATGTTGGAACTTGTCATAAAAGAAAGAAGACCCTTCTACTATGGACTTTAAGTAGTTAGACAAGTGGCCTACTTTTGTTAGAGGTAGTGCAGCAGGTTGCACTTAGGTACCCTAGAGGTGACTGGGTGATGCTAGACTTAGTTGTTAGTAAATCTATATAATTGCAAAAGTAATTTCAAAAATCTTAATAAAGTACTAGCATGACTGCTTAAAGAAAAAAAAAAAAAAAAAAAAAACTTAAAAAAGAATAAATTGCTAATTAAGCTTTAAAACCAGTCTATTTTTTTTATATTATCATTATTATAAAAACAAGTTTTAATCAATATTAACTTAAAAAAAATAAAACCAGTTCTGACTTTTATTACTATTAAACAACTATGAAAAATTTATATAACCAATACAAATTTGGCTGAATTAAAATTTATTATATATATATATAAATTAAATAACAAATTAAGATAACTTTAAACTACATATTTGTTATTTCTTATATAACTTAAAAGTCAAAATTTTATATAACATTAACATCACAACAATTAGGATTTTAAATTATATTAAATAACTTATAAATCAATATATACCTAAATACTGCATACCTCAAATATAACCTAAATTGAAAACCTCTAATACTAACTTACTACAAATTTGTAAGTATCATATTATATTACATATTAACTAAATAACAAAAATAACAAAAATAATAAAAATAATATAACTATCAAGCTAATATCTGTTTTTAAATTCTTACTATAAACTTTCTTTTAAATCATATTACAATATAATAATAAATTCTACTATCTAAGCAATTCAACTAATATAAATAATTCTACTATTTACTACATTACAAATTCAATATATAACAAAATACAACTATAAATTTATTAATAATAAACTTATTATACATATCAAACTTACAAATAAATAGTTATAATAATATTTTTACTTCTTGTAACTAAACTGCATTTCTAGTTGATATTCTCAAATAATCAGCACATATCTTAAATATCTATAGATCAAATTATAATTAGCATTAGTATTAGTAAATAACATTCCATATATAATATTTTAACTTAACAAGAGATACAATAAAAATCATATATAGTTAACAAGTATGAGTTCAAATCTGGAGCTTTTAACTGTAATCTAAATTATGATCAGTAATTATTATTTCATTAACTTAATAAAAAAATACTATAAAAAAAAACAGAAAATCCTCAAAATCCAATGAAAATATATAATAATCCACATTAGACTATCAGTATTTATGCTAAAAAATCATCTTTTTATTACTATTTATTATAATATCTGTAATTTAATAATGTTCTAAGTTTATTTTCATTTATCTTATATATGTATAGTAGATATAATATATGTTCACATGTATAAACACAGATGCAATAGTTAAGCTACTGATATAAAATATAAAATAATATACAAAAAATAACAATATATGATAAATAGAGTTACATAGACCAATCAAGTACTGAGAATTGTACATGCATATTAACTTATCTATAAATGCATATCTGTAATTTGTAACAAATTAAGCACTAACTTCAATTACTGCAAATATGTCTTCTAGTTTATAATAAAAAAACTATTATATTTATAATTTAAAAAGCTTATTATTACAAAGATAAAGTTAAATATATAAAAAATAATTTGATTATATTTTGTTATTTATTTTTTTGTTATCTTATAAGTTTTCTTTTTTATCTAATATAAATTTAAAGATTAAAATAATCCTATTAACTTCTAAGATTTTAAAAATAATCAATTTTTTAATAAAGTTTATAAAAAAAAATTTTAGTATAAAATGCCTCACAGGTTATATAAATTTGAATATAAAAAAAAATAACTTATAAAATGAGATTAAGAAAATGAAAGAAAATAATATTTTTGATATTATTTCATTATTAGTTATTAATTCAAACTATCTAAATATTAGGTAAACATTACAAACCATGTTAAATAAATTCAAAGACCAGTTCAGTATTATGTAATAAAATACAATCTTTAGAATATTTTTTTATAATATTAGTCATAACTGTACAATTAAAACTGCTTCAAAATATGAGTTCACAAATAAATAATATGATAAAAAGATAATTCAATTCTTTGTGTTATCTTCTTTCATAAAAAACATTTAAAAATGTGTTGAACAATTAGCATGATTAAGAAACAATATATTTTTTGCTTTAATAATAATATATTAGAGGAATATTTACTATTCATTATTTTAATTTTAAAACTAAGGTTTTGTTTTTTTTATATAAATAATTGTCTAGATATATCAAAAAAAACAACTTTTGAGGAGTGTGGTGACCTAGTAAAGTGGTCAGGTTGTCAACCCTCCAAGTGGTAGGTTGGGTGTTCAAATCCCATCGACAGTGAAAATTTAATATTACTGCAACTGTTACTAATGATTGGATTAGGATACCTGTAATGGCGGTCACACCAGCATGACTGGCAGGTCATGGGGCATCTGTGCAATGTTGGAGTTACATGGAGAAATGCAAACTGACAAATCGGGTAGTGCAAACACTAGATAAGTCCTTGTGGCCATGTAAATCTGTTGAAATTGGGTAACAAAAAGTCCATTTGGGAAGACCCAAGTAGAGAAATAGCTGGATCTTTGACAGCTTTACTGTAAAGGCTAGCATGGGAAAACAGATACCAAGAACATAGTACCCAGTCATAGTAGCCAGACAGGCAAGAACCTCTGGGTTTGAAGGCTCAGAGGTACCACCAACTAGGCTTCCAGAATGAACCAAAAGAAAAGAATATCAGGCCGATCCAATATACCGATGGATTAGTTGTAGTCCTACATAGGCTATCTGAATTGGAAGTTTGGTAAAAAGGCTGGACAAAAGGCTGGAGTATACTAAAGTACTGGAGTTATGCTATAAAGTAGATGCAGGAGTCTAAGTAAACTCTACAAAGGCATAGCAGTTTAATGGTTAGCCCTAATTACAAGTGTTAGTTATGCTATAGTGATACCTAGGTCAGCTGTAAAAATTAGTACAGAAGGCTCTAGAGTGTTTACCTCGAGGATAAATTAGTCCTAAGGTTGAGAATAATGATCTGGTGCATCTGAAATAACCAGTGATGTTAACACAGATTATAGGTTCAGAGGGTTTAAAGTGAAGCACTCAAGCAAAGGTGTTAGGTATACCAATTGGTAGAGAACTTTCAGGCAAACTCCTTAAATAGGTAATATATAAAAGTTACATGTGTAGCCAATTGTATGCTCTTCTGTAGTGGTTCATTAAACCACAATACTGATAAGTGATTAATAAAAGTAAAAGACCAAAAAGATTACCTTAATAAAAAAAAAAAAAAAAACAACTTTTGAATTTAATAGTTCATAATAGTGATTGAAATTAGCAGCTTATCTGTCACAGATTATAGATGTGCCCTGTAAACTATATACTATATTGTACATTATACAAACTCCATTTCTGGTAAGTCTAATACAGTACACAGTTAATTAAAAAGTTAATATATCTTAAACTTAGTTCGTCATTTGATAGCATCTTGATGCTGTCAGAGAATAAAATAAGTTCAAGCTTATATATAATGATAATAATGATAATTTTGTTTAACTAGGCAAATGAACATATGCTGCAAAGTGGCATGTGTCAGCCAATTATTTTCGAAGTTGAACTGTATAGTATTTAAATTTATATATCGAAAATTTAGATGACTATGTATTAGAATTTATATATTATGGTCATCTGAATTTTTGATCATCTGATGTTTTTTATATACTGCAGTGATACAAATATTATAAATAATAATGGTAATCATAGTGGTACATCAGCTTTGCAAGGGTAGAGTACATGTAGATCATTTCTTATATAAAATCAGTGTCTATTTTTTTTGTGTAATGCATATAAAAATCAGGAAACTTAGCTAAATCTAGAAAGTTTTATAATAATAGAACTAATAAAACAATAATGGTTTTACATATTATGATCAATTCTCTCTTTATTACTAAACCATACTATATATATGCAGTTACAAAAGAGCTTGTAAAATAGAGTCTATACTATTAATATTATGTAAAATCAACTTAAGAATTTATAATAAATGAGAACTTTCTATTATTTTATCCAATATTGCCAAGTTTTCATTTTTGCAAGTAAATCTGCATTCTCTATTACTAATTCAATTACTATGTTACATGTTTGGTAAGGCGTACCAGCCTTTTTTTCTAGTAAAATAGTTTGTTTGACAAGCTTGCAACAAACCAAATCTGCTAATATTAGTTTTGCAAATGCCTAGTATATAACATTATCAGTTTTTTGTGATTAAAAAGATCTAATATTTCTAACCTTCTACTTTGAAGCTGTTTATTTTTGAGTAGCAAAAAACTTCCACAATATCCAAAGAAATAATTAATTTATCATTGTTTTTATATAATACCTTAACTACATTTAATAGATTTAAGACGTCTGTTAGAGCATTTATTAGTTTTACTCCATCTTTTTTACATTTGATGCAATTATTACATAAATTGCAATTTGGTAGAATTAGATCTTGTGGCCATGCAAAGTATTGTAATACTAGCTGAAATCAGCATTCATAAGAGATAAGACAATAGTATTTCACTTTAAATAAATTGTGCCATGCTTTGGCCAGATAAAATTCTCAGGTGGTTGTTTGCTCATCACTACTTTGTTACTATAATTGAGTTATTTAGTAAAATTCTCAACACAAATAATAATAATTATAATATTTACCTTTCTCTACTATCTGTAATAATAGCATAATTAGTATGGATATCCTTATTAAAATAAAGAATTACACACTTTAAGATTTGCTTATTTCTTCCTGTTTGACCCAACTCTTAAATTTGGTAATCTATTTATGAAAACTGAATATTATTATTTTGTAATAAATTTTTATATTCTTAAATAGCATACTATATATTTACTTATATTCATTAAAAAATTATAATGTATTATTAGAGAAACATCAGGCATATTTATATCTATACCAAAGGTTAACATTGCAATCATTAAACAGATCTGGCTAGTATTCCATCTTTTTATCATATCCTTCTTATTACTATCTAATAATTGACTATTGTATATAGTTAATAATTCTATTTTTAAATTTAGTGTCTCAAATATTACAGAACAGTTCTTGACCTATGCACAATAGATTATTGTGTAACTAGTTTGTTCTATTTTATTGACCAAACCAATTATTTGTTCTATTTAAACCGATTTAGTATCATTTCAGTCTTGAACTGAAAAACATAATTTTGGACACAATAGGTTATTGCTTCTTATGACTTTGAAGTAATATATATCAATATTTAAATTTTCCCAAAGAGTCTTTTTGTCATCATAGAATAAGGTTGCAGAAAGAGCTATGATTTGAGCATGAGGAAAATCTTGTTTTAATACTCCTAAGTTGCCATATTGTTCTCTATCAAATAATATTTATTTTTTATATTAATTCAGTTTTTAATTAGCAGTTCTTTAACTTGTATTTAAACCCTTCTTACCTAAAGTGATGAAAATCCAAAACACAATGAATTTCATCAATCACAAATTGCAGCTTTTCTTTTTTATATAAGTGATTAAATAATTCTCTAAGCAATTTTTTAAGTAATAGCTTTTCTGGAGTAATGTAAGGCAAACAGATGAAGCCACAAGCTATTTCCTCAAAAATTTTTGTTTCATACTTAATTGTTCCTTGAGATGATACTAACAAGTAACTATATGAGATTTCTAATTGAATTAGATGGTCCTAAAGATAAAAAAATTTATTAGAACTTATTATTTTATTTGAATTTTTAATTTGATTTTATATATACCACTTGACTCTGAATTAAAGATTTTAATAGTAAAATAATGATTGTCAGGCATGAAAAATAATAGCAGAAACCATGTAGCAGAAGAATTTTTCATTACTGGTTTTCATGACTACAAGTGTATCTTTATTATTTTCCAAATAATATGTTATTACTTCTAATTGTTCTGCTCTCAAATTATTAAATTTGAAAATTGTTTCTGCAATTACTTTAAACTGTTGAGTTAAATTCTAAATTTTGCTTGTTTCGTTTTGTAGTGTGACATTCAAATCCAAATTCTTTCATTCCAACTAAATAAGTGATATGTATAGCACAATGTGCATAGACCTTTAAAATGTTTTTGAAAAATGTAACAGCTAATACATTTCATAGTTACATCAAAGTCCACAATCAATAGCGCAAAAGATGGATAAAATTCGATATTGTGAAGCTATTCTTGGGCCTTCAATTTATAGAGTACTAATTCTTGTACATCAAATTATTATTATTAAATATAATAAGTATTGAAGCTTTTTAAATTATAATATTAATTTTAATTACCTAACTAAAGTCAAAATCTGCTAATTCTTTACATTCATTTGCATACTTTTTAGCCTGCATTTGATTATGTTGACAAATTTTTTCTACATTCAATTGTCATTGAGCAGAACAATTACTCTCTATTATACTAATATTGAGCATGTCCTCTAATTCAAATTACTTATCACAGTAAATCTTCTGAATTTCAGAAAGTAGATAGGTATAATCATCATTATATTATATAACTGCTAATGCATGCCATGATGTATATGACTGCCAATAGTCAATTTTTTTATCTAGATACATTAACTTCACTCTGTTGAATGTCTTATTTTGAGATGTTCAATTAAGTGTTACAATTCTTTGGCCATCAGGTAGTCAACAAATCAATTTAAGAAATTTTTTAAATGTGTTGATTTGGCTTTAGAATGAGTAATACAAGGTGGGTTCTTATAAAATTATTATTGAATCATCTTTTATCCAACATACATCTGGCCAACAAAGTGAATGTTTATTTTGTAAGTAGTGAATAAGACCTTTTACTTGCATCTTATGTGTATCTACTTCATATAGTACTTTAAGAAAATCATCTTCAGCTTTTTTTCACAATGTCACAGAATAAATACATCCATGGAACCAGCATATTATATAATTTTCAAATGCATAAAATTGGATGTTTTTATCATCTAATAAAAAAAGTACTAAAAATATTTATTATAATTATTAATTTATACTTTAATACAAAAAATTTTTTTATTTTACATTGTATAGCATTTTTAATATTGTGAGTTAGGTGTTTCAGATCAGCAAAAACTTTTGTTACAATAGGTATATATACAAATGTCTTATTTGAATCTAGATTACCATTAATACACAATTCTAATTGTAAATTAGTTTTTTTTAGTAGTGTGCTAATTTAATTTAATATCTCAGTCAAAATGGCATGCTCCATTTGCCTTAAGAATTTATCAAAGTTGCTTTTATTTAGGATTTTGATAAGTTCAGTTTGGTTATTTTTTGCAACTATAACTTTTTGTATTATATGAAATGCAACAACTGGTATATAGGAATAACCTAATAGTAAAAAAATAAATATTAATTCAAGATTAATTGCAAATCTAAAAATAAATTATTATATCAAATGGTGTTATCTGGCATATAAATTCTCTATTCACTTCATTTGCGTTTCTTATATATGACCATGAACAGTTAAATCTTACTGCTAAAACTTTTTTATTCTTTTCTAATATGTATTCAATGCATTTTGTAAAGCCATCGCTGCACTAGATTTTGTGCTGTCTATAAGAGGAAAGAAGTACATTTTTTGATAATAATAGTATAACTTTTACATATTTTGTTTGTAATTCTAATTGTAGCTAATAAGCTTTGTAGTGCGTTATAAGATATTTCTTCTGCAAGTTCTGCCACTGCTATTGCTTTTGTAAACCAGATTTCTTGTACTTTATTAGTATGTTAAAAACTAGTGCCATATATTTTGCACTATTATACTTTTAATTTGAAATCCAGTTAATGTTATATTCCAAAATTTATCAGTAAGATTATTGTTATTGCAATTAGGACAGGGTTTTGTAAGTACTAATAAAAGATATTGTTTTATAGAAATTAGAATTATGAAATTAAGCTAAGCAGACTTTATTGCATCTTCGATACTTTTTTCTAACAAATCACTTTCATTGATATTCGTGTTATTTTCTTGCAACTGGCTATCTAGCTTTTCTATATGTTTTTTTAGACAAGTAATTTTCCAATTAAGGCTATCAATTTTATGCTTATTTTCATAATATATTAACATTAATATTTGAATTTCTTTATTAGATAAAGTTTTATCCTTTCTTCTAAGAATATATTTTGTGTTATTGGAACATCTAATATCTCTTTTATTAAGTTCTCAATTTGGACTTTTTTTCTTTTTAATTTACCTTTAATTGTTTTTTTTTCTAATGCATCTACAATTTGTTTGTAGTTAGGAAAAATGTTCAGATATTTTACTATGATGGTCACTTATAAGAAAGTGATGTTATTAGCTTTTAAAAAGCCAAATAATATGGTAGAGTGTGAGAATTGGTTGGATCATATTGCTCTTTTAATTTTTTGCTTTTGAATAAGCAGTAATCAAAGCCAGATGATATTGGTATTTTAAAATTAGAATCACTTTTGTATGTATATCATTGAAACCTAAGGTGATCACATATAATACTAAATTTTCGAATTTTTTTTTACAACTTAAAAAATATAGAATATCTGGGTAATAAAGGGATCCATTCATCTTGTTCAGCATTGTTCTAATAATAATACTCAGCAAGTGGTATAAGACTGTCTTCATCAAGTAAAATTGCTTGAAGCCAGTCATGTAGCATTAAAACTTCCAATTCTGAATTAATTTCCTTTACAATCCATCCTTTTTCCAAATTGCCTATTCAGATTCTTTTTTCTGGCAAATTGGCAATACATCTATTATACCATTTAGACATTTTGAATTTATATCAAAGGTTGTTTATTTGATTTTTTGAAATTATAGTATTTTCACTAATATTTGCATATGATATTAATTAATTTACATTTTAGATGTGTTTAAAAATCTCTCAAGTATCTTTTTTATACTTTTTATTAATTTAATCACATATTAGCAATTTGTATTTCAATCTCTAACAATATTTATTTATAGAATCACAATAATGCATCAGACTAAAATGAAACTTTTTGCCTAGTGATAGGGCCAAATCATATAAATGTTTAATGCACATTCATGTACACGATTCTTCAATATTAATTCTATTGATTAGAGACATTGGGTATATTCATATATATGGTATACTAGGTTTAGACTCAGCATTCTTGATGAGAAAATGTGCATTATTTGGAATCATGCACATAAATTCATATATGTATGTGCACAGATGTGTGTTAACTCATCCCTCTTAAAGGTGTTTCATTATGTTGAAAGGTTTCTTTAGCAATAGCTTCATATCAAATTATGCTATATATTGAAACAAGTTGGTCTTAAAATACTATATTGCAATTAGTTTTGCAGATGAAACTGGTGAAGCTGCCTGTAGTACTTTTAAAATAAGATTTTATTGTTTTATTTTAAATTATCATTGTTATCTTTTTGCATTAGAGTATTTTTCTAATACATCTTTCAGACACCTAAATAATTATGTTTTATAGTTCTATTTTTATAGACTATAGTTGTTAACCGAATGCATCTTTTATATAATTGGCAATAAACAACTACTTTTTATCAAAAAAGAATTACCTAGAATTTATTGTGATTAGAGGTTTGCAAATGCTATGCCAACACATAGGCACCATGCCGGGCACCAGTGTCTCATGCCATTCTAGTGTCTATGAGCACAAATACATCAGACAATTTTAGACTGGCTTCTTTGTGCTGCATACACAAAGAAGTAAAGTTCATGCTATGTAAATTTGACTATTTTTATGCCAGGTAATTCATACACATGGATGCCTGTGGATACAATAATGCCAACAAAAATCTTTTAGCATGAACTGGGAATAGTTATAGGCACAAAGTGCTAGGCCCAAAAATGCTAATCATAAGGTACATTCTGGGTATGCAGAATTTTTTGGTTATTACTATTAATTTACAATAGATGTTAAGTTACTTTGATCAGTATGGTATAGGTAATTAGATCAGTACAGTACAGGCTAATTTTAAAATCTTTGCTATATTAATTTGATATTATATATATTAGGGTTAGGAATTACAGCTAATAATATAGTATAGTTTTTAAAATTAATCTGTAATATACTGATCTGCTTACCTATATTATACTGATTTATTGTAATCCTTCTAAAGAATCTGATTATTATACAAATTAGCCAGGTCATAAGATTCTAAAGATATATAGATCGAATTAGTTACATTACATGCTTGAACATCAATTACATATAATTAGCATTGTGAACTTGACTATTTTTAAATTGAATTTTATTCAAAGAATTTTCAACCTTTAGTTAAAATTTAGGAATTAGGGATTGGGGCATATTTCCTTGAAAAACAAGATAGATAAATTTTTTTTCAACTGTTTTAATGCATACTGTTCTTTCATAACATAGAAACTGAAGATTATTAAGTTAATTTTTCATTTTGCAGTAAATGGTTTTCAAAATTCCTGATCTGCGATTGGTTTATTATTATTATTATTATTATTATTTATTATTATTCCATTGTAAATTAATAGGCTCATGTTCATATCTAGGGTAGTTTTTTGTTTTGTAAAGAAATTTGGCAGCAGATTTTTTTCTATTAGTCCTATCAGATAATTAAAAAGGGTTTCATCATGATACTGGATAAAAAAAAAAAAAAAATTAAAAGTTAAATAATTGGGACAATTTGAACTTAAAAAAAATTTCGAAAAATTTAAAAAACAGCTAGCAGATAATGCAAAACAAAGAACTAACTATGCATGCTGTTATATACTATAATTACTGATCAAAAAAACCTTCTAATAAACTTTTGAACCAAAAATTTGGCAGAAAATATTTATATTTTGTTAAACAAGCATTATTCATTTGATTTAATAACATAATTCTTAAGATGTTTTATATAAGTATCAAATAAATCTACTAAAATATCTTTTATTTATATAATTATATAACTAACATCAATAATTTATTTAATAAATATAGCTTATTATGAAATTATTTATAGTAATAATAATAATAATTATATTGTGTACAATTGTAATTATTATTACATTATAATTATTATTGTAATATGTTAAAAATCCTAAAAATAAAAAGAAGTTGATTTTGTTTTAAACAATATTATTAATTTATTAACTTTTATTATTATATCATATTAAAAAAATATAATTTCAGGTTTATGCAATATTGCGGTTTAACTGGTAATTAACATTATTGTGTGCTAAAGATAATAATTTTGGTGCAACTAGAATAAACAACCCTTCATCTGATCAGCTAGGAAACACCTTTTAATATTCGCTAGTTCTCAGCATCACAAAAAAAAAATAATAATAATTTGCATATGATTGGTAATATGGTATGTGACTATGTATTATATACATTACAGTCAGATTTTGCAAGCACTAAACTTGGTAAATAATAAATAATAGACTTGAAAACCTGAAGTCTCATTTCCTTGGCAATACTAATAAAAAAGCAATAATATTCTACATGTTTTGATAATAGCATCTCAATTTATTTCAAATTCTATTATTTATAGAATTATAATTTAAAATTATAATAGCTATTTCAAGAATTTATCCTATTCTATAATTGTATTACACAAATTTCAATGCTTTCTAATAGTGTCTCTTATTTCGTAAACTTTTGATAATAATAATAATGCCTTATGTTTGTCTTTTTTAATTTGATTTTTTATCATAAAAACATTCAACACTATATGCTCCAACTGAGTTGTGATCAGCCTTATTGTATATAATAAAGTTTTTTTTAGTTTTTGAATATTCAAATTTTAGTATAATAAACTATTTTTTGCACTTATTCAAGTATTATACTAGTTAATAGGATATTATTCATAATTTAAAATTATATATCTGAATGTTTTATAGTTGCAAAATGGTTCAGAATTTATAATATATACAAAAGAACATGATTAAACAGATGTAGTAAAATGCACAAACCTGGAATTAATAATTTTGTAAATAATATATAAGGTTTAAAGATGAACAAGCATAAGCAAAGTTTTATACATAGTATAATATACATACTTGTCTTTGAGATTCAGATTTATCTACTGTTCTGGAATAAGCAATAAAATATGATTGGTCAATTTTTAGTTTAAAAACTGATGGAATGATGATTTTTTTTGTATAACTACAGGGAATTTAGGCTTAATACAGAGAATTTGACTGTATATGCAAGTGGGCTTTCTTCAAGCTATAGAAGTTTTAAATTCTTATTACTATAAATAAATGATTTGATATATGCTATATCAAAATTTAGTAAATCTTTAATGATAATTTTAAAAAATTTTATTTGTAACATATTCTTGTTTTCTATATGTAACTGTTGTCATACATCAATATCATATGAAAAATGACTTACATTGGACTCTACCCTTACAAAACGTAATATTAATTATTTATTATTTATAACTATGGAAATTAGGGTAGTTGCACAGTGCATGACACAGCATAGAACCAGTACGATTATACTGTGACAAGTAAAATTCTAACTATTCATTTGATAAAATCAGTTACTAAATACCTCATTACTTTCCAGATAAATTAAACAAAACAGAAAAAAAACCAACAAATATAAATAAAGGAGGTATTATAGTAAATATATTATAACTCATAATCCAACAATTCGAATTAAATAATTTTTATATCATTTGATTCATCTCAAAGAGATGAATCAAATAGTACAAAAATTGTTTGATTTAGATCCTTGGTTCATAGAATATTATTAACTCACCACAATACAAGATTAACACATCACAATACTCTCTTACTTTTGCAGCATTTAAATAGCAACAACTCATAACCTATCAATTCAATTTGTCTCTTCAAAATAAATTGAACAGTATAAAAATCATTCAATTTTGATCAATAGATCATGAGTCTAAAGAACTTAAAGAAGAACTAAACAAAACAAAAAAAAAAAAACTAAACTATGATGCTAATGCAAAAGATACACAACATTAATGACAAAAAATGCTAAAATCTGAAACTGTTATATAAAGAATTTAACTAAATGAAAAAAAAGACAAAGACATCAGACTAACAATGCCAGCAACAAATGATATACCAAAATGGACAACACCAATGACAAAAGTACCAACTAATGACAACATAACAAACACCAATGATGGAAAGATCAAAATCCAAAACTGTAGAAGCTAAAGATAAAAAGAAATGCAGTAAAAAAGAAAAAAAAAAATTTATGTAACCAGTAACTGTTTGAAAATTAATATTAATAATTAGTAGCTTCACATTATGATGAAATTAATATGTAATCAGTAAATCAGTTTGCATCATAATGACATATGCGTGTCTGCATATGTAGCTACGTCATATGGTATGCAAAAATCTTAACTCTTTCCAAAAACGGATAAACGAAATTCATTACTCCTACTAAAAAAGGATTTTGCAAAATCAGCATAAGTGACATCAAAAAAGTTGAAGGAAACCATCCCTACCACATTTAATGTTACACAAGAAACGTGATCGTACTGGTATATTCGAAAATTATATAGCAGTACAGATTGTGTGACATATCCTCTGACCGTTAACGTTAATGATAATGACTGTTTTCTATTAGTACGTAGTGCAAGCCGCTACAACAATGCATATGATGGCATGCGTAATATGCAATTCAGTGATTACAAAAAATTAATTTTGCTAAATTGCGTCGCTATTTGTTGTAATTCTATGCAGCCAAAAATTCTGTGCAGAATTGCGTCGGTGCAATTTTAGAATATTGTACAACAACTGCAACTATAAAACAAATTGTGATGGTATGTTAGTTGCATTATTTCTGATTTTTTTGTCGTAAATAAAATGGAACAAATTATTAACGATTTTAATCAACTGAATTTCAATGAAAGTCAAAAATTAGCAGATACAAACGAACCAGACGGAATTTATTGGCTCGGTTATTGTTACGAATTTGGAATTGGAGTGGAAAAGGATGAAAAAAAAGCATTCATTTATTATAAAAAATCGGCAAACATGAATAACTCTAACGGAATGTATCAGGTTGGATATTGTTATAATTTAGGAATCGGAGTTGAAAAAGATAAACAAAAAGCATTCGAGCATTACTTAAAGTCTGTTGAAATGAATAATCTTAATGGAATCTATAAAACCGCTATTTGTTACTATTATGGAATTGGTGTGGAAAAGAATACAGATAAATATTCTGAATGGATTGTAAAGTAAGCTAATATTTTCATTTTTATTTCTTAAAATTGAGAATATATTTATACAATTTTAATAATTCAATTTAATTATCAGGGAGTAAGTATAAAAAATATACTGTATTAATTTACACGTTAACTAATTAATTCATAATATTAATTATTTGTATTATTTTAGCCCGTGTGTATAAAGAACATTTATTAATCATTTCAATTTTGAACAGCAAAGCAAGTTCACAAATAATAACATAAATACATATTTACCATTACTATTATGTATTACCCTTCAAATTATTTCATTCGCATTAATCATTCATTCAGTCGGTGAGTATAAAGAACATTTATTAATCATTTGAATTTTGAACAGCAAAGCAAGTTCACAAATCAAGAACATAAATACTTATTTACCATTACTATTATGTATTACCCTT
>CAJVQA010005049.1:0-16688 GCA_910591915.1 Cetraspora pellucida | reverse complement strand
CGACTAAGCCTGACTTGTAGGTTACACGACATACCCGTTTGTCAAGCGACTGACTCGCCGTTTCGCTCGTGTCAATATGTAAAGGAACTTATCGATCATTATTCGGGTCAAAGTTGCAGATAATTTGGCCAGATCTAGAACAAACCAATTTTAAATCTGGTAAAATGATCGACCGGGGTTAAAATCGCCACCCAAAAAAGTTTGAAACATTGTCAATTCATCATGATTTGATCATGAATTGATTGGATTCTTTAAAGTAAAAAGCGATCGTCAAAAGCATAAAATCCAATAAGCACGCTATTCTAAAAATGTCCATTAACAATAAACGAAAAAAAAGAATGAAAATCAAACTAATCAAGAAAATACAATTGAATCGGAAAATTTTGTAGATTTTATTTTTAATGCTCTTTCGGAAAATTATAACTGATTATTTATTTGAATCCAGGACGCAGCAACAAAAAATTACTGAAAAAACAAATAGTAACAAATGGCTCGATAGTATTAATAAAAACTTAGTGCCCATTGCGTAAATGGGAGGATTATAATTTATAATAACAACCACATTCTGGCTATGAGATTCTGGTTCACTGGTCATGAATTGTTTAACACATTATAACGTTTTCAAATAGGTGTGACCCACGATTTTATGATAACTATAGTGGAGAATTTCGAAGATTCTAGGTTTCTATCATTCATATGCTCGATCAGTGATGTTTATATGTATTTGAAGATATGTATAATTCTCTTAAAATCGAGAAATTGTCTAATTTCTCACGATTCTATATTACACGACGATTCGCAGAGGTCACACCTTTTTGCACCTGATCATGAATTGTATATAGTTATTGCATGCGAAGTATGCAATAACTGCTGTATTTTATGTTCTCTTCTGATCGGTAATCCAGCCGTAGCGGCTGGTTACCAATCATCAGCAGTTGATGCATACAATACCGGTTTTATTCAATGATTTACTATCTCAGTTTATGAAATAAGATCAATACCATAAAATAATTGATTTATTTTATAGACTGACCATAGTAAAGCATTGAATAAAAAATAATTACTTTTAACTATAAGATATTAATAATTTTGGATTTTTAGATTTTAATTGACAAATATATATCATACGTATATGAGAATCAAATAGTATTTTATTGTACATTTAAAATTTTAATAGAGAACAGTAAGAAATTTAGCACTATGGAACATGGAATCCCAACACTACACGCCTAAGAGTTTTGTTGCCTAATTTTTTATACAGTTATCTGTAGATTTTGAAAACCAATAGAATGCCTTCTCTTCATCTATCTCAACACCTATGCCTTTTTTGTAGCATAATCCAAGATTATATTGTCCTTTAAAATTATCACTTTTAGCAGACTTCAAATACCAGTTGAATGCCTTTTTTTCATCGCATAAAACCCCTATTCCATATTGATAGCAATATCCAACATTATTTTGTCCAACAGAATTACCATTTTCTGCAGATTTTAGGTACCATTCAAATGCCTTCGTTTCATCTTGATTGACACCAACACCATTTTGGTAACATAGTCCGAGATTGCATTGTCCTTTAGAGTTACCACCTTCGGCAGATTTTAAATACCACTCGAACGCTTTCTCTTCATTTTTATCAGTACCTATGCCATTTTCATAGCACCAACCAAGATTATTCTGACCTAATGTATTACCACCTTCAACTGATTTTAAGTACCATTCAAATGCTTTCTTTTCATCTTTAGCAACGTATATACCCTTTTCATAACAATATCCAAGATTACATTGTCCATAAGAATTTCCATTTTCTGCAGACTTTAAATACCATTCAAATGCTTTCTTTTCATTTTTGGCAACACATATACCTTTTTCAAAGCAATATCCGAGATTACATTGACCGCGGGAATTTCCACCTTCAGCAGATTTCATATACCACTCAATTGCTTTTCTTTCATCCCTGCTAATTCCTATTCCATTCCGGTAACACCATCCAACGTTATTTTGTCCGTAAGAATTACCGCTTTTAGCAGCTTTCAAATACCATTCGAATGCTTTATTTTCATTTTTGATAGCACCTATTCCATTTTCATAACACACACCAACATTATTTTGTCCAACAGAATTGCCACTTTCAGCAGATTTCAGATACCATATAAATGCTTCATTCGTATTTTTAGCAATACCAGTTCCATTTTCATAACACATTCCAAGATTATTTTGTCCTTGTGAGTTACCACCTTTTGCAGATTTTAAATACCATTCAAATGCTTTCTTTACATCCTTAGTAACATGTATACCCTTTTCATAGTAATATCCAAGATTGCATTGTCCTCGATAACTACCACCTTTTGCCGATTTTAGATACCATTCGAAGGCTTTACCTTTGTCTTTGGCAATACCTACACCATTTTCATAGCACCATCCAATATTACATTGGCTATCAAAATTACCACCTTTAGCGGACTTTAAATACCATTCAAATGCTTTCTTCACATCTTTAGTAGTACCTATACCATTTTCGTAACATAATCCAAGATTATTTTGTCCTTGTGTGTTTCCATTTTTAGCAGATTTAAAATACCATTCAAAAGCTTTCCTTTCATCATTAGTGACGCATATACCTTTTTCATAATAATATCCTATGGTACGTTGGCTATGAGAATTACCACCTTCAGCAGATTTTAAATACCACTCAAATGCTTTATTTTTATCTTCAGCAACACCTATACCATTTTCATAACACCAACCAACTTTACATTGTCCTTGAGGATTCCCACTTTCAGCAGATTTCAGATGCCGTTTAAATACTTTCGTTTCATTTTTAACCATATTTGTGATCTCTTCATAGCAATCAATTAAATCATCATCTCCAACAAATTTTGAATTTTTTCTTTTCATATTTTTCAATGTCCTTAATAAAAAACGTGGCATATCTTTGGACGATTTAATTCACCAACTTGGCTTCGAAGAATCAAACTATACTTTAATCTTAGAAAAAATATATGTATTCATTAAATGTAAGTATATGCGTACAGTACATACGCATAGTACTGTACGTATAATATACAAATATATCTAATGCCAAAAAAAAATTATTTATTCTTGTTTTTGTTACACCGGGAATTATATTCCGAACGTACCAATCTACATATATATAAATTTTTTACATATAACTTAACAAAGAATTGGGTTATACATATTATGCTTGTATACCATAAGTTAATATATCTATGGGCATGACCGAACAATTCTGGAAATGATTGTTTTTGTTTACAATCATCACTGAAGCATATATCTTTGTGATACTATAAAAATGTTTTTTTTTAGAATCAATGGAAGTTTTAATATTTCACTGTTTGATATTATATTTTGATGTTTTTTCTGGATTTAGATATCCGTGTTACTTTAATTTTTTTTAATGCAGTAACTTCGCACCTTTTATGGTTATTACTATAAATCTAATGTACATACGTACAAAATTTTCATATCATTATCGTTGTGCTCAATGTTACTACGTATTGCAGAAATTGCAATAACGATAAGCATTACGTATGTGTTTTTTATACGTACTGCGTACAACAAACGCACATTAATTTCTGTTTTTATTAATTCTCCGTTTTATTAAAAAATGTATGCGCTTATGTACAGTATGTATGCTAACTAAATTATGCAAGCCACAAAAAAAAAAGGGTGTAAAAAAGCTATTTATAGAGTAGAATTATATATACGTATAGGCTTTTTAACTCGTTGGCGTAACTCCTTTTCGTTTTAACTTCGTAATATCACACGTGTCTTGCGCCACTACCTCCATACATAGTTAAGCGCAAGGTAAAATCAAGGCGTTAGTAAAGCTTAACAGACTTGTATGCATTAGCCCTTTTCGCTGCATATGACTAAGTGGCGGTAATTAAATGTCTGAGTACAAAACTTTTTGAGTAAACCCCAAATTTTGAATTTCGATAGATGTTACTACAGATTTTCGTCATTGACTTAGTGTTAGATTGATAAGATTTTCATCTAACGATATGAGGTTTACCAAAGCGAGTTAATTCAATATATTTGATCTGCATGTTACGTAAATCATGTTCTTGATAATATAAATAGTATTCCATATATTGATTATCAAAAAAAGGCAATTTTAAATACATCAATTTATTTGGTCATTCGTTAATTAGTGTTACCTTAATTTGTGTTTGACAGGTTAACTTTCTGGCAGAAAGCGTCGAACATGTCATTGAAGACGCTAACAAATTATGCAATGTTTTGATCTCTTTTTAATAAAAGATAATTCTAAAGCATCCTTCTAAATGTTCGCATCGTTAATGCTAGAATTTTGAGTTTCATTTAGATTAAATAAAAATGACCCAAAACAGATGGTGACACGGTTTCAGATTAACGTAATTAAGTATTATTCCTTACCCAGATATTATAATCATCTGATAATTTATATAGTTTTTGAGTAATAAACTGAAGGTTAAGATTACAAACTTTGCGCTGCAATGAGACTTGTATGGATTTCTCTCAAAGAGGCATGAATTGATTTGGCAAGCATTTTACTTATTAATTTTATTAGGTATTTTACTACTGCCATGTTGGCTTTTATTATTGTCCATTTGTTAGAGCTTTTTGTCTTTTGGCCCTACCGGGCACTATTCAAAATGTGTAATTTCTTTTAATTAAATGTCTTTTTACGATAATACGATTTCTACTATTTCACTAATTGTTTCATATTATTTTAGATTATTCTCCATTTTTACACTCGATTGTTCTACCATCTCACCACTCTGAAACATTATTGTCATTCTTTCAATTCATGCCCTATTTAGTAAAGGCGCCTTAAATCACATTCGTTCGATCGTAGGGCAAATGTATACATGCATGCATCTAATCGGTTCTTCGGTATACAATCATCAATTGTAACACCTACAATCATATTCTTTTTTATTCATGGTTTTTATTTTACTTGTGACAATGTCAATTCCTAACGTTAAGGATTAGTGAATCCACAAATTTAACAAATCATCTCAAGTTCAGATGTAACAGTGATTTTTTAAGGAATCGCCTGTAATTCGAATTTTCAACTATAAATCGGGTTCTGCGTATTAATAAAGACGTTCCCTGTGAAATTTTACTACATAAATGTCACGAGCACTAACCCTAACTTTAATATATCGTGTTTGAGCAAACAAATTTATTCAGCTAAATTGATTGGGTGTATTATGTACTTTAATGATTTTTGGTGAACCCACTAATCTATACATTTCTAAGTATCTGGAATTCAATAACAACACTTCTTATAACATCTGCTTACTTAAGATTTCTTATAAATCGTTTCGCTCTTCTCTCATCAGCAATATTTTACGCTGTTACTATTATAGTCTTGTGCTTTCATATCTATTTGGCATTTTGATGTGTATGTTCACTAATTATAATAAATGAAATATTGATTCATATCTTTTAATTGAATTTATAATTGCACATTTATTTAATTGTTGATCTTATTGAAAAAAAGACTATCACTATTTATGGCAAGGCATTGCAATCACAATTACAAAGTATCTTTTTTTAAGAGAGTTGGCTTATGCTTTCTCAAACTTTCTGCAATACCACTAAATGTGTTAACTAAAACTACCTCATCAATAGCTCTCGTAAATTGACATCTTAATGCGCTTGAAGAACTTTCCTTTGGAAGATAGCTTTGTGCTATATCTGCCATTTGTTTTAATGATTCGCAATCTATACTACTACTGAATAAAATCGTGTTTAAAAATATGGGTGATCTATAAAATTACAAAGAAATATGAAGCCAAAATTATAAATATTGAAATATATAAAAATGAAATGTTATTTACCCTTTATTTTTATTTTTTGAACAAATTTTGTTCAACTCATCTTTAGGTATTCCGCACTCCCCATCCGAGCAGAATAAGATAATGTTTGTCCTAAAAAAACAAAATTAATTTTGTAATATAAAAAATTTTATTTAAAATAAAATATACCCGTTTTTATACATACTTCATTGGATTAAAATGTTTTTCGATTATATAACCGGCTTTGAGAATTGCGGCATTAAAATTGGTTCCTGTTCTTGAATTGTGTTGGAGCATTATAGTGAGTAAATTTTCAGGATCATTCAAAGGTTGGTTTTCTATAGCAATAGTTGCTTCGAAATCAAAAAGTATCAAGGAAACTGTATCACGACAAACTGCCTCATTATATTGAGCAGCTTGTGAAGACAGACGCGCTTTCAGAAATGAATATACCTATAATGTTTATCAAAAATAAAATAGGTTATAATGTATAGTACAGTATAAACATGACATTTTGTTTTAAAAGATAAATTTTCACCGCATTATAAACAGCACCAAGTCGGTTATTATGATTCTTAACAAGATTTTCATAAATTGGCGTTCCTTGTATTGGTTTTTTATCTCTTCCATTCATCGAAGAAGAACGGTCCAGGACAAAAATGATATGAAAATCGACTTCATATTTGGATGGATTTTCACAATGAAAATGCTTTCAAGAAAAAAAATATATAATGATTTTGTTTATACGTGTATTTCATAACTATTTTAACAAAATAATATTTTTACACTTGAAACTTACGTGACCATCAAGTGAAATGTATCCACATTCATTTGGTGGAGTTTGCGATGGATCAAGGAGATCATGGAAAAGTCGCATTTCACAATATGATTTCGAAGGATTGTCACTTGTATTATGTTTTTCGTCTCGACATTCATGATCACATTTAGAAAATTCTTGTTGCTCTTGAGCACTATATGGATCTAATTAATCAAATGATAAATTAGAAATCTTGAACCGATTAAATTATTAAGCACATATTGTATCAACTGGATTAATATTAACATACCCTTAAACCCAGTACGTTCCCAAAAGAGACGATGTGACATGAAATCTTTTGCTTTCTCAGGATTAGGGTGAACACGACCTATAAGACACAATGTTATGGTTTGTTGAAAACTTTAATGTTTGAAAAAAAATAAAAAACGTATGTACCGTTGATATGCTGTAAATCCTGATTTAATTTACATTCATCTACATTGTTACAATAATCAATATGTCGATGTCTGCCTAATTCTTTGCAATGCTAAAAAGATATAAAAATATGAGCAAAACGAAAATATTTAAAATTAAAAATAAAATATGAGCACATGCCAGAGTACACAATACGAAAGTTCCTTCGTCACCAGCTTTTAGTTTATGACTGTATGCGAATTTAAAACGAATTGTTGAAAAAAACTTTACATTTTAAAACACTTCAATTTATTCAAACATACCCTCCATATACAAATTCATTATCATTATCTTCTGTAGTAAATTCAGTTTGTACCATGTTTCCATGACGTGTGTCATGCAAAGGTTGTAAATGCCCAAAGGGTAAATCACACTGAGAATAAGACATCGAATATTTTAATAAAACCAATTTTTAATATTTTATTAAAAAAAAAGGCTTAAACCTTACATAGTATTCACAAAATTTGCCTATTATCAATAAAAGTAAAGATTTAAGAAATTTTTTAAATCATAAATAACAAACTTCAACAAATTTAATACTTACATTTTACATCACAATAATGCATACCCTCATGAGAATGTATGCCAGCATGCTTAAATGAATCTGGTGGAATTTTTTTGCTACATGGTGATGTTTCACTCATTTGAATATACTGTTAGAAATGTAAAAATTGAGCATCAAAAGGGGTTTTTTTAATTAACTATTATTATATGAATAAATCTGTGTCAATTACCTTGGTAAAGGTGATTGAAGTATCTTTAACAAGTCCTTTATAAGTTTCTTCTTGTTTCTTTGGTTCAAGTTGAATTCTACATACTCCAGGTTCTTCACATGGTTCCTGACACTGATGTTCATTTCCACAAAAATGATTTACATCAGGATCAGAAAGGGCATGAAAATGGTCTTTGCTTTTGCAATACAACGGGCAACCATTAACTGGACATTGAATTGGGCATTTTTCATTCTCACACTAAGTTTGATGAAATGATATCAATTATCTTTATACATAAATATATATAATTTATAAATCACTATACCTGATGTTCATCATGTTGCTCTTCGCATGGTCTATTACATTCATTAGGACATTTGTATTTACCATTTTTCGTAACTAGTGAACATGGTGCTCCACAACAATGGCGCTGACATATTAAAAAACGAAATCAGTCTACGTACATTATATTCAATGCAATCTGAAAATAATAATATTTACTGTAGATTGACACAGATGATTTTTATCTTCATGACCAATTTTCTTTGAACATTTTATCTGGCATTTTCGTTTGTCAGAAAAATCACAAGTCTCTCCGCATAGGTGACTGGAACCAGAGCATGCATGCTTGCCTGCAAAATTTTAATCACATAAATTTAATAAATTTTGTATATAATTATTAAATTGTTATGTTATTTGGCGAACCTTCATGACCAGCTTTGTAGCTACATTTTGGAATAGGATTTTCATTGATGTGTGCTTCGACAAATTGACAATTGGCGTGACATTCATGACTTGCTAAACAATCATGTGCTCCTTCATGATCTCGATTGTTTAAACATTTAAGATAGCAATTATTACATGTGAGACCACATAATTCCCAGAAAGATGTAAGCATTGCTATTTCTTGTTCCATTGCATATCGACAAATTATAACATCATTATTATCTTGTGGAAATTTACTGGTATTATGTGTAAACCATTCTTGAACACGAAGGACTCGACGTTTAACAATATATTTAAAGAATTTTTCCAAACTGTCAAACCATGTAGTATCATTAGGTGCCTCATCACGCTGTTGTATATTCTCTTCAAAAAATACTCTTTGATCCAAAGAAAGACGAACAAATTCTCTGTTTTCATCGAATAATAATAATCCAGAGTCAGCAGACAAATTTATCGAATCGCTAAAATCTTCGAATATGTCAGATATGGGAACTACAGGGTCATCAATATTGAGGCCTGTATCTCGATCCTAAAAGATTTTAAACTTATTATTAACATGTTAATTAAAAATTAATTAAAATTTAAATAGCTACCAGTAAAAGTTCGGCAGTTGGATACTTTTTCTCAATTCCAAGAGAAATGACTGTCGGAAGAAATCTTTTAAGTGTCGATACACGAATTTGAACTAAGTTCTCGTCTAGAGAACCCCAATCACAAATCTGTTAAGGATAAAATATTAAAAATTTAAGTTAGAAATGTATGAATATTGAAATCAAAAATGAATATGAAATTAACGAACCTTAAGTTTAGCCATAATAACTTTTGTATTTTGTAAAAATGTGCGTGCATTCTCATATTTAGGTTGTTGCTCGTCTAAAAGCCTTTTAATATCTATTAATCTTTTAAACCAAGAAGGGTCGTTGAAAATTGGCCATGGAGTGATATTCAATCCACTTGGATACATGCGAGTTATAAAATTATTTTCGCCTTCCTAAAAAAAAAGAAAAAAAAATAGTTATATACACGAACTGATGTATTTTTATATAAAAAAAAGTATAGCTAACCTCAGCTACTAAGGAATTAAATTTTAATGAAAATTCACGAACGATATCATCTCGATCTTGTCTTGGTACATCTTTTATAATGATGCAAAGTTTTGCCTATACAAAGTAATGTCACAAAGACATTTAATAAATCAGACAAGCATTTGACTTTTTTAAATGCAACTTTGTAGATTGTACCTGAAATATCTTTGGATCAGATTCAAACAAAGTTGCGCCATCTTGAAATCTTTGGAACATTGTAGACATGTCTCTATTAACAGCAAACTGATTCTATTGTGTTATGCAAAAAAAAAAAACAACATTGATAAATGGAATTAAAATTGTTTGAGCAATAATTAGAATGAAATTTACCTTGAAAAGGATCATATTCGACACAACAGTATTAAATAACGTCAGGAATAAATCTGTACATGCAATTTATGAAAGCATTTTAATATTTTTAATTCCAATTGTGCAAATATTTAGAACAAATAAATAGTTTCCATTACCTTCTTGAGGTGTACGTTCAAGAGACTTAAGTCCCTCAAAGTCTAATGCAACGTATATATATTTCTTAGTGATTGCTATATTTAATTCATATGAATGGTATTAGTAGCACATTGCGATTAAGATATAAATTGAATAAATTGAATAAATTGATACCTAATGACATCCATACACCTTCAGTACAGCGCTAAATTAATAAAGGTACAAGAATTAGAACCATAAAAGTATTAAAGTTAATAAAATTGATAACAGAACAGCCTTACCATAGCAGAACCATCAAACGTAGTTCCAACTAAATGATTTAACATATAACTATCAAATAAGAGAAATTTGCTGAATTACAACCTATATCCTTATTATTTATACAATGATGATAATGAATAAATCAACTCATCAACTCACGATTTGCCACAACTTTGTTCTCCCATTGAACTGACTACTTTAACTTGTCTATTTCCATAATATTTAAAAATTCCTTCATACCACCCAAAACTTATATTTTGAGCAATTGCATCAAAATGTCTTGCATATTCATCTTCGGGCTCCCCTTGTTCAACATCAGATGATAAACCATCCCGAAGTGGAATGAAAAGATTATTACGTGCAACAGCAATTTGGATTGGAATTAGGACTGATAATTGAATTATCCATCTTTTTGATATAATTAATGAAACTAAATTAGCAACATATTTATTCTATTATTACCTATAATTTAATATACATACTCTCCAAGTTGATATTCTGTGGTGTTTCCTTGCTTGAAATTTATATCAATATCCAAATTATTAAAAGTGGTAACCTTTACAGTAAACCTGCAATGGATTATATTAGATATATATTATAAAGTTATTAAATTCATTTTAAAAATAAATTCTTTCAATACTTTTTTAGTAAAGTCGCGGGTTTTTTTGTTGATCGTCTTAATTCTTCAAACATCTCTGAAACATAATCTTTAAATTTGTCCTCATAATATTCTACCTTATCATTATCTTGTACATCTAAAGCAATTAGTAAACTTAAAGGTTTTATTTGTTCCGGGTCAATACAACTGTCTATTTGGTACTTTTCAAATGCTAGTTTGTAAACATCTATAAGTCCATTGAGATTTGTTTGGGGTTCAATCCCGAATTCCACCCAATCATTGTTCGCTACAGGTTTTACTACTTCAGAAATCTTCAAAAGTGTATCAGAAAGTATTTCTTTAACTTTATACTTTTGAAACGATAATACAATACTGTCTCCTTTGCGAATATATTTTGTAAAATTTGTGTTCCTTCCTTCAACAATAGACAAGTCATTGTTTTGTAGTCTTGCTTCTCCTAAAGATCTTCTGGATCTTTGTTGGAATCTATATTGTGTTTTTTCGAGGGTAATTTTTACGATTGTTGAACAGAATAAATATTTTTCAAGATCAAGAGTTGTTATATGCATTTGACGTTTTTGAATGAATGAAAATTGATAATATTCTGGAAATTTCATAAATGAAGGCATCTCGATGACTGGTAAAATAAATAAAGTAATGCATGAATGATAGATTAAAGATCAAAGATAGTTTTCTATATACAAATTGTAAATACCTTTTACAGGACTTCCAAAATTAGAACAAAAATATATGTGTGCAAAACACTTCTCAATAACATTTGGAACACTATCTTCGTTCACAATATTGTCAATTCTAATAGGGTTGCCACCTTCAAAAGACTGATCAGTTTGTACCTTTTCTTTTACAAAAGCAATAATACATGCACCATCAGGAGTAGACATAACATTTATTGCATTAGCAGGGACATGACCTATTCCTGGACGAAATTGACCACTAACAAGATTATAAATGCGTGCACGTCCTCCAACTTCCACAAAACATATGTCTTCAGTATCTTTAATGAAGAAGAAATGTTGTATATCCGGCGCCGAATAATTGTACCATTGTAATATTTGAACATTTGAATAACGTGGAAACCAACGTATATACTGCTCGTCAAATGCGTAAACATTTAACTAAAGTACCATATAAGAAAGTTTTACTATTCGTCCTTCGTAATAAATTAAAATAATGATATTAAAAAGCACAGTAAACTTACCACACCGCTTTTTATATTGTATATACCAATCAGACCTCGTGGTTCATTAATGGCAAATAGACAATGTTCATCAGCATTTAATAGCTTAAAATATTTTTTTGAATTAAAAATTGCAGTAAGGCGTGATGCAACGTCAAAAAATATTTCATATCGACATTGTTTTTTATTCCAAAGTATTATGAAGAATTTTTTATTTTCAAACTGAGAAATTTTTCTATTTTATAATAAAAAAGTAAAAATTTAAAATTTATGATTAATAATAATTTGATTAAATATGATAATTTGCTTTATAATTTGGTTAAATATGATAATTCACCTTAGATCATACACTTCTGGATCAATCATAAAAGGCGTCAAAGAAAATATAGGTTTAGGTACATGCAATTCTTTCTCTTTCAACTCAAAGGCATCAGATTGATCCAATGATGTTTCGTAAACATTGATTTGTAATTGGACGGGTTGAATTGTCTCGACTTCAACTTCAACAATAAAATCACGGTAATTGCTGCGGTAATAGCTGCGGCAATCTTCAGTGAATTTGAACGATGACTTAATACATTATAACATTTATTGTGCAAATTATAAATAATAAAATTAATTACCAATATTTAAAATCTTAAATTTGAGTTGACTACATAAAAGAATTAGCAAGTTTTATCAGTACTAATTATCATTTCGTGACATAATTTGGTTAAACCCATTACATACTCTACTGGATATTTTTCTTCAATTTTTTGACAAATTATTTCAAATTCACGCTTTTCTATATCTCGCTTCAACAACATAAGCTTTTCTTCTAATCTGCTAGTTATTTCTTTGCTCCTATCAGAAATCTTGGGCAAAATGTCTTTAATCTTTCTATTAAAAGTTTTTTCTCTCCAATTTGAATATTCATCAAAAAATGAATTAATAATTCTTTGTCTAATTTCTTTATATGAATCAAAAAGATGTGTTTTGAATAACATTTTAATGAAATTACAATCATCTTGGCTATTTAAAAGTTCAGTGGCACTGTTATACAATGCGTTTATATTAATATCATCGAATTTTAGTTTAGGAATATCATCATCAGAGTTTGAGTACTTGAAGAAAGAAACGAATGTTTCTATAAGTCCTTTCTGTGTTTCAAGGTATTTTTCACAAAGCTTTTGTATATCATTTTCTTCGTCGACAAGTATGGATGGTAAGGATTTTAAAATCAAATAAATAATATCTGCATTATGCTTATCGTCGTCAGATTCATTCATGGCAAATTCAGTAATCAATTTCGTGAAGATGTAGTATCGTCGTTTCATTTCTTTCCAAGCTTCTGAGTTAATTTGAATGGCACTTTCAATTTTTTGTCGCATACCAGGATATTTGAAATCAATGCGTTCAATAACTATGTATATGCATGTATATTTTTTATATAACGATAAATAGCATATAGAATATAAGTGATTGTACGAGATTTATATAAAGAAAGTTTTTACCAGTATTATCGATTTTAATTTGAGCACTTGAAGCTTTTTCAGATAATTGTTGTTCAAATTCACTATAAAGGAGATGAAGAATTTGAATATATTTGAATAAATTGAATATTAAAATTTATTTTTTTATACCTGTATAATTCTTTTAAAAATTTTCGTGACATAGCTGTAATATATTCTGCATCAATTTTTATATCATTCATTTCCTGTGCTTTTTTTGAATCGCTTTCCTTTGTGGCTAAAGTTATGGCATCTCTTAACGGGCTCATAAGTTCTTTTTCCATATCTAATCCATTTTTAACTAGTAATTCTAAAGATCTCATACTCATATTGCGACTGATTTGTAAAGTAAATCCTTGCAATCGGGATTGGAGATCTTTCTTGAAAGCATGCCCCGGAAAGTCGAAGGTTTTTTTTTGCATAATAGAGGTTGGCATAATTCTTTTTCGAGTGATGAATGTTTGGTTATAAGCAGATTCGACAGCTAAAAAAATTATTAAATAATTAATAATATGTACTATATACAATGGGAATAAATACATAATGAATTGTAAATACCTATAGGAGTCAATAAATCTTCTGCATCGCCATTATTTTTTAGATCTCTTTTTAAATTAAGTGGGAGATCGACCTTAG
This sequence comes from Cetraspora pellucida, assembly GCA_910591915.1. NCBI lineage: Eukaryota > Fungi > Glomeromycota > Glomeromycetes > Diversisporales > Gigasporaceae > Cetraspora > Cetraspora pellucida. Next base: position 2,475 of record CAJVQA010005049.1, on the reverse strand, counting down.
TAAAACCAATAATGAGGGAATAATTAGTTTCAAATACGATTCAAGTATCCTAACAATAATATAAAGTTAATATTCTCACAGTGAAACCCGAATATAATTTAAAATCTTCTTTTTCTTCCTGACTTTTTTTAACTTCAAATTCATAGCATGTACTATTTTTCTCATCAAAATGATCTTGTTCTTCATTTATCACGCTAAAATCAAAGTTTTCCAAATCCTTTTCACTCATAAAACAAATTTGATTATCGGTCAGTTTAGTAAGGTATCTGAAAAATTATATATAGTAATATGTAAAGAGTTTATTTAGTGGTTTATTTAATGTTCAATATAGAATCATCAAAATGATGATAAACATTTACTTATGAAGGTTAGTCATATTTTTCTTTTTTTGCGACGATGCATTTTCTTCATAGCATCCTTTTTCAGACCAATGAATTACTAATCCGAGACCAGGACTAATTATCAACAAATAAATTCCAGCTCGAAGAGTAAACTGATTCTCAGCTTCTTGATCACTTTCAGACGAATATGCCATTGTTAATAAGTCAAAGCTGTAAAAAAAAAGTGTTTTAGAATGATAATCCGATATAAAGTTTTTTTTTTCTTAACGTGATAAGACAAACCTACATTTTTTGATCGATTATATTATTTTTTAGTAAGAACTTTGCAATAATTTCATTATTTCCATAGCAACCAATAAGTCGAAATTTCATAACATTCAAGAGATCATATTCGATCTCTGAAATAGAAACAAAGCTTTTGGGTACCATTTCATTACAGAGGTTTTTAAGTGAATCTTTGGAAATAATGATTTTGTCGACTTGTAAAGAAAAATCAATAAATTAGTTTACAAATAATGAATTACAGAAACACAAATAATAGTAATGAATAAAACACCTAATCCATTTGATCCATCATCTTTACACAAATCTAACAAGCGGTATAGACCAGATATATGGTCTACGAGGTCCTTTCCATAGTTAGCATTGATATTTTGATCGTTATCCATAAAGGAGTCATCTTGAGTCGAATATCCAACATCTTTAGCATTTTGTGCTTCGGAGCAAGATTGATCGCTAGATGTGTGTGACGAAGATATAACATCAGGCAAATCGCCTTTTGCGCACTGTCCATCACCATTTAACACGCTCTCCATTGCAGACATTGAATCAGCGAGTGAGTATTACGATATTCTGCCAAAGAAAAAAGAAAAAGAATGAGAATCACAGATTTAATGTGGGACTAAACTTTGAACAGTGCAAGTTTCTAAGCTTTTTTGTTTTTGACTTTGAATTCAAAAAAGGAAAACGCGTTGTTATTTATAAATACATTCGCTGTTATTTATTTATTGGAAGTAAATGTATATTACCTCCAGAAATGAGTCTAATCGTGACAAATCATCAGGCAACAGATACGTAAGAATTGTTAAACACTAAAGTTCTATGTTAAAATTCGCTATTTTAATTATATACCTTCTTTTTTTTTCTTGTTAAAGCAATCATTGTTCATTGTCTAAAGCGTAAAGTGACATAGTTAACATGATAAACCACATTGTGACGATAATCGCAATAGACTCTATTCAGTAAAGTCGCATTAAATATATTAAATCACTTTGTTTAGTCTTTTTTCAATTGTAATTATAGTAACTTTCAAGTTATTGTAATTACTTTAGGTGGTAGAGTATAATTGGTATTAACTGGATTATTAGTAATAAAAATACTTTATGATCTTTATATAATAATTGGATATTTTCATTCGAGTTGACACAGGCCAAATTTTGATTTGGTTAAAGCGATACAGGTTCTGAATGAGTTGACAGTTTCTAGGAACTCTATAAAATTGAATCGAGTCTATTTGACTCATTCAAAAGTCGACTTAACGAGTCGTGACCATCCCTATGTATCACTAAATTAATGTAATAGCCTCGTAATCAAGGATTTTGGTACGTATCATTCGATTTGTGGCAATCGAACAATACTTTTGATTCATGGATCGCTATTAATTTGTAAATATTGTGAGCCCGATTTTTGGTGTCACGAGAGTGATGTGCCGCGTACAGTACTATACGTACAGTACGTACTGTACGCTAAAATTTTTCAGGTATCATATAAATGGCACATCACTAGTCACGAGTGCCCGAATCGGAGCGATGATCCCTACCCGATCCAAGGTCACGCGAAAAGTAACGGAAATGTACTTTTGTTACTTTCATGACCTCTATTACTTCTGCTACATATCCGTTAAATGGAATATCGGCCTTTTATTAGATATAGTTAAAATATAGAGTATAAGGAATATATTACAGTTATGAAAGAAATTAATTGCAAATGTAAATAAAACGTTTATTATAAATAAAGGGAATTTTTGCCTTGGGAAGGGACGAGAGATCCCTCAAAACTAGAGATGGGACACTGCGCAGGCATTTTTTGAGGCTGCGCAGTGCAATTTTCATAATTCTGGCCAGCTTTATAATCC
>CAJVQA010005048.1:0-16690 GCA_910591915.1 Cetraspora pellucida | reverse complement strand
TATATTTAATTAGTAAAATTTAGAGCAAATAAGCAAAAACCAAAATATTGGTTTTTGTAACTTTTCTCAGTAGCCAGAAATTATTGGGACTTAAAACTTGGCCGCCTAGGAGCAGAAAAGTGTGCTGAACAACTTTACTTAATGATACAAATAAGGTTAACCTAATAAAATATTTAGAAATAATTAAATGTTTTTAGCAAAAATTTGGTATAAGTGATCTGCAAAAAGAGTTGCCTTTAATTCTATTATTTATATTAATTAATCTAAACTGTATACAATAAGACATATTAATATGATAATTAAAAATGACTTATTGTTAAATAATAAAATAATTTAAAATTTATTAAATTTTTTTTATAAAATAATTTTAATATTTTTATTTAGGATTTATAATAATAGTTGTAAGTTAAAATTTTAAAATAAGTAATACAAATTTTGGATAATTTTTAAAAATATTAAATTTTATATTAAATAATAATGTTGCAATAATATTAGTATAAAATTTATAATAAGTTTTTTAAAATTTTATATTTAACAATGCTAATATTAGTTAATTTGTCTTTTTTTATATGAGTAAACATTAAAAGTTAAATAGTCTACTTTAAAAATTAGCTAATAGATTATGCTATAAATTAGATTATATACTGATTTTTAGAACTAAGATTAGATTAAGTAATTTTATAATAAATTATTTTTAATTGCTATATCAATGTGTCTTATTGTATGCAGCTTAGATTAGCAAAAAATCTTATAAACTCCAAAGTTTAAATATTAAAAAAATTATAAATTAATTAAATGCTATAATTAAAATAGTACTAATTATTTAGAATTTTTATTAATATAATAATTAATTATATATTTATTTATCTTAAATATTAAATACTTTATTAATAGCTTAAAAGAAATTAAACTATAAAAGAAATCAAAAATATAATTAAAACCAACTTCATTTAGTTTTAAGTAATATTTATAGAATGTTAAACAAAACTATTTTAAAATAATACAAAACAAATCTATATATTATAAACAATCTTTATTAAAAAAGTTTTATTTAAGATATTGATTAAATAAAATTATTAAAGATTCTTTTAAAAGAATACTATTAATAAATTGTAATTTTTAACAATAATAGAATTAGATTTTTAAATTATATTATGCTATTTTTTGAGCAATTTAAAAAAAACAAAAAAATTTTCAAAGATGACATCTATAAAACAAATAAATTAAAACATAAACTTTATTTAATGATTAGTTAATATGATGAAACAGACTTGGAATTAGCATATTTATTTATTAAAAAAACCAAATATAATAGTGTATAAACTAAAATTTTAAATTTTTAAAAAATTATTAAATTTGAAAATAGATTAAATTATATACATATATATAAATAATTATTTTGTCTAAATATTAGCAATATAAAAAGCATAGCCAGATATTAAAATACAAGCTTGTTATTAGTATTTTAAAAAAGCTTTTAAAAGACTATTAGCTAACAATGCTCTATCTTAACAATAGTATATAGTTATATAATATATAAATATATTCAACTTTATTGATATTAAGTTTTATTTAAAATTATTAAAAAACAAAACTAAAACAAAAAATAACTTTATTTTTTACTTGAAAAACTTGCAACCAAAATAACTTAAATAATATAATATCATATATATTTGCAACTACTTATTTCTAATTCAAAAAAGATTTTTATAACAAAAGAAACAATCTAAACACAGTATATAAAAAAATTATATAATTTTTGCATTATTAATTATTATTATTTTTTTTAATTATTAAAGGCTAACTTTATATTAGTTATTTATTAACATGTTAGGGTTAGTATTACAACTAGTTTTATAAAGATAAAAGTATAGCTAGCAATATGTGTAATATTTGGTTGCCTATTTAAATAGTTTATTCTAGAGTTCTATATTAAATATTATACTTATGATCTACTAGATAATTTCTATTTAAACTCTTTGATCATTCATTTTGTTAATTATTGGTACCTTTTTTTAAACTAGTTTTTAAACTTATATATATTTCAAAGTATAACACTTATTAGTAAAGCTTAGAAAACCTTTTATAACTATTGTAAAACTAAAATATCATAACTGATTATATGAAAAATATATAAAATACAATAAGTACAATAAGTTACATTTATGATTAGAAACAGTATTATAAATATAAAGAAGTAAAAAAAAAATAAAAAGAAGAAATAAAAGGATATTAAATAAATATGTATAAATAGTTTTAATTAGTTTTAATAAATAATAAATATAAGTTGACCTCTAGAATCAATAACATAGCAGTTATGCTTCAAGGTCACAAATTGCATAGCTGTCAGTTCAATTCCTAGTGATTGCAATTGTAAAGATGTATTTCTAAATTAGAGAACTGTAATACTGCAGCACTAAAGACTCAGAATGTCTAAAAAACAGACTTATTTTCAGAAATAGCAAGTAACCTGTAGTTGAGAAGCCACACAGTAACAAATGCAAGTTAGAGCCTTATTTGAAATAACTAAAGTTATGAGATGTAATGTAAGGCTGAAAGTCTAACAATGCAAAATATTATATAAACTTATAGTGACAGCCAGTTCTTGATAGAACCTGGTGAAGCCTTCTAATCCTGACAAGGATCAGTGTGACAATTACTTCTGGAAAGTTTCAAAATATAGGCTAAGAAAATTAAAGTTCAGTAACACTTAAATATCTAGAATATTAGTTCAAAAAATATAACTAACTTGATAGAAAGATATTAGCAAGACTATCAAAGAGGAAAAAAAATAAATAAATAAATAAAATAAATAAATATAAGTTGTATTTATAAGCAACAAATTTAGTATTATAAATAAAGGCTGCAATGGGTTTAAAAGTAGCATACTATATTTGTTTTATTAAATTACAAGTTTCAATATATTTTATTGTCTATAATAAAATACTAATACTATACTTATTACAATCTTATAAAATTTATAAACCTCTGTTATTTGTTTAAGTTTTAGATTACAAGATTTATTCTATTTTTTTTTATTAACCCAAAGTAACTGAAAGCTTTAATAACCTATTAGTCAAATTTAAGATTCTCTTTTATAAAGGTTAACTATTATATATTATATGTTTTAAACTTTAAATTGACCAAGTTACAGTCTTTTGAACTAAATATTATATATTCACTCTATAACTATTAACAAGGCCTTGTTTTTATAAAGTTTATCTATGTCTTAATATCTACTTTACAGCATATCTTTAGTACTTTAGTATAACTTTGCTTTGTTCTTATACTTCTAATTCAGATAGCTTAAAAGAACTATAATTTGTTTTTGATATATTAAGTTTAGTTTAATATTATTTTTTTTTAGTTAATCTGATAGCATAATTAGTAATATTCTTTATTTTAAAATTTTTAGCTATTTATTTCTTTACTTTGATATCTGTTTTTTCAATTTAGCTTTTACAATAGTATTATCAAAAATCTATATTATTTTTTTACTTAGGTTTTTTAAGTAAATTTCAATTTTTTTCTAGTTTTACAGATTTATACTTTATAAGAACTTATATTAAATTTGCTCTATCTGATATCAGTTTTATTTTTCTGTATAACTAAGCTTATACAGATGCCTTATAATCTGCTAGTTATACTAGTGTAACTATAGTTACAGATATTTTATCTTAACTAATTAACAAAATATTATTATTATAATACTGTTTATATATTATATAAGTAATTATCTAAATTTTTACTATTAATAGATTTTGAACTACAACCTATTATTTGAAAAAGAAAGATTAACAACTTATTTATTTCACTAAATTGTTACATTTCTACTAATAATCTTAAATATCTTTAAACATATATATATCAAAATTGAAATTATAATAAACTTTGGCTATTATAGGTAAATTTTTTAATATCAAATCAAATTTGTATTTTTTATATTACAATACTAATCAAGTCTTACTAAAAAGTTATAAAGTATGTTTTTTTACTAAAGTTTTTTAAATTATAATTAGAACTTATGATATATATTCTTATTACACAACTTATACATATTATTAGCAATAATATTATAATATATTAATAGTTTTGAAATATTTTTATAATACAAAAAAATTTAAAAAAAATAGAACATACTAAAAATAAAAATCTCAATTATATTTATCTAATACTAAAAACTAGTTTTGTAACTATATTAGATTTTTAATGAACTAATTTTTTTTATACAAACATCTTATTTAACTGTCTTTTTTTATTACTAATTTATTTTTTTTTTATAATATTTAATAAAATAATTACTGTCTATTTATAACTTTACTAACTCAAAAAACCTTATCAATTTATAGACTATTATTATTAATATTGAATAATTATTAATGTTGTCATTAAATTATATATCTTATAAATTATTAACAAGTAAGAAATACATTATAATAAATTTTAATTGTGTTCAACTAATTTTAATTAATAATATTAAAAAATATTATTGTAGTAATAAATAATAATAGTTTAATCAACTTTTTGAAAATTATAAGTTAATTTATTTTTTTCTAGTAATACATTTCTTACTACTAATAACAATTATAATGCTAATATAAAAAACAAATATGTTAATTCTATAATATATACTATTAATAATACAAGAACAATAAAAAATTAATAATATCAGATAGACACAAGCTATTGAAAAAAGCTTTGAAGAAATTAGTAATATAATGGCAGATATTAAAAAATACAAATAAATGATAATGAATTCAAAAATCTGAAAAGACTATAATAAATATATTATGTTCTTATAATTTTATAAAGAATTATTTGATGTAAAAATTTATTATATATATTATATATTAACTAAAATTATTTATAATACTTTTTTTGTGTTTAATCAATAAGTAACAAATTATAAAACAACTTATTGCTAAATGAATAGATATAAAAAATCCATAACAGATTTAAATAATTAAAATAATACAAACTGTAAAGTAACTTATTACAATAATAGACAAATATAAAGTATTATTAGTTAAGCTAAGATTTTTAATATATATTAGAAAAAAAATATATATATAACTATATTCAAAGAATTTATTAATTAGTACAACATGTAACTGCATATAAATAAAATGAACAATATATATTAAAGCTTTCAAATAAACAGAATATAAATAAATCAATTATTTTACTTTTTACTTTATGTAAATAAAATAAAATTTATTTCTAACCAAATTTCTAACTAAATTTTATACAGAATATAATTCTGTTAAATATTTTTTTATTAAAATATATATATATATATATATATATGCATTTAATTATGTATATATATTTTAGTTGGATCTAAAAGATGCATACAATTATTCTTTAAAATAATGTTCTAAACTGTTTTCAAGTTATAATGAAATAATAAAAAGCATATCCTTGATAAAGATAATAAATACCTATAATTGAGTAAATATTTATTTTTAATTTTTATTATTGCTAACCTGAAACCTTTTGAGAATATTTTTTGTTTAATAAATTTGTTTATAGGCATTAACTTTCAGTATCTTGGATATTTTTGTAATGTATTATTTTTATTCACATCAACTTTGACCATGTCTTTACATTGGTTTGACAATCTCTTTACATTTGGGAAAAGAAAATTTTTTATCGATCAATGTAACTTCACGAGATTTGCAGAAAAATTGGAGGTGTTCTTGGGGTAGTTTGTGTCCATATGCGAAATATTACATGATCACATCACTCTGTTCTTGGTATAAAAATTTGGCCGCATATATATAAAAATATAATAAAATTTTAAAATATTAGCCAATTAAAAATTAGTATATTGTCTCAAATTTGGCCACTTATAAAAAAGTTGTTGGTTTAAGGATTCAACTGTCCTAACGTTACCAGCCTAAAATTTTGCTGGCCAATCATACAGTATTCCAAGATCAGGTGTTACTCAGAAAAAATGCAAAAAATCGTCCAAACCCATGAAACTACCTTTTGCGCATTAATAAAAATGTTTCCTTGCTAAATTTTGATATAAGCAAACTCTATCTAACCTAAATTAATAGCAAAATCTAGCAGCGAAATTTCTTTGGCGAAATTTTTAGGTTGGTAACGCTAGGACAGTTTAAGGATTCTTGCACTGTGATTAAGTAGAAAACATCAGAAATTCATCTGATTTTCATTCTGATTATATATCTACCCATTCTTGATTAAATTGGCCTTCCGAAACCGCAATCAAGGTAAGAGATTAATCGAAGAATTGAACAGCTTTTTGAGTATAAGAATTGTTTAAATTATGTCTGCCTGGGATGACAGTTACAATAGGATAATGGCTTTTCGTAATAATAGTTATGCGTTACATAATCAAAAAAAAAACAGTATTAGTGGCCGATACTTGTTAAGGTTGCGTAGTTTGCTTTATAGTGAAAGAGAAAGTCCAGTATATTTTTTTCATAAAAATAATTTATCCAAAAAATGCGAGACAAAGCTGATTAGAACTTATAAATGATTCTAAGAGGAAAATACGTTGAGGAAATTGGGACAAAATTGAATTTTGCAATGTCTGACTTAATTGCTTTATATTTTATGACTTAAAATTAATTTATACAGAACGTACAGATTAAACTGTTATAAATTAGATTAATTTGCTATTAATTCATCAAAAACTATACTAATTATTGTAATATTAAATAAACATAATTGATTTTCATTAATTTAAGGTCATAATTATCTTAATTAATTATATGCTTTATTAATAAATCACTAATTAACTATTAGGTTTAAAATTTTAAAATTCAAAATGTATTGAAATTATGGTACTATTTTTGTAAGCAATTTTTGTTAATATTCGGCATTCCTCAATACTAAGTTGATTATTATAAAGAATTAAATTAATTAAAGTAGTGTTCATACAGAGTGCTTTTACTAATGATTCTACTCCTTTATAACCAAGTCGATTATTACGAAGAATTAAAGAAGTTAAAGAAGTGTTTTTGCAAATAACCTCTGCTAAAATCTGTCCTTCTTTAAAACTGAATAGATTGCCAGAAAGGTCTAATTTAGCTAAAGTAGTATTCTTACAAAGAGCATTTGCTAATACTTTTATTCCTTCCAAACTAAGTTGACTGTTATAAAGAGTCAAATGAGTTAAAGTGTTATTATTGCAAAGAGCATGCGATATTGCCTCTATCCCAAAAAATGTAGGATTATTACTACTAATACTTAAGGAGGTTAAAGTAGTATTTTTATGAAGGGCTTCTGATAGAGCTTTTACACCATCAAAAGTAATTAAATTACAATTGAGATTCAAAGAAGTTAAGTTAGCATTTTTGCAAAGAGCTTCTGCTAACATTTCTGCTCCTTTAGAACCAATGTGATTATTATATAAGCTTAATTCTCTTAGAGTAGTATTTTTACAAAGAGCTTCGGCAAATGACTTGTCCTCTTTAAAGTCAAGTTTGTTTGAACTAAGCCTTAAACAAGTTAAAGTGGTATTTATACAAAGGGCATCCGCTATCACTTTTACACTTTCTAAACTAATTTCATTACTTCCAATGTTCAAAGAATTTAGAGTAGTATTCACTTGAAGAGCCTCTGCTATTGCTTTTGTTCCTTCAAAACCAATTCTATTATTATAAAGACTTAAGGATGTTATTGTTGTGTTTCTGAGAAGAATTTCTGCTAATATTTTGCCTTCATTAATATCAAATTTATTACCATCAAGGGTCAAAGAGTTTAGAGTGACATTATAATAAAGAGCATTTGCAAGTGCTTTCATACCCTCAAACCCGAATTGATTATAACTAAGATCTAATGAAGTCAATTTAACATTTTTGGAAAGAGCTTCTGCAAATGCTTTTACACCTTCATCGCCAAGATTATTATTAGAAATTTCAAGAGAAGATAATGTTTTATTTTTACAAAGTGCTTCTGCCAACAATTTTGCTTCTTTAGAACTAAATTTACATGCATAAAGTCTTAATGAAGTTAGGCAGGCATTCGTACAAAGAACATCTGATAATGCTTCTATTTCTTCAAAACTAAACTTATCTTGATAAAGACTTAAATAAGTGATATTAGAGTTTTTATAAAGAATTTCGGCTAGTATTTTTATAATTCCACAATTGAGTTCACCTATACTCAGATGTGTAAGTTTTTTGCTTGTTCGTAATAACATTAAATTTATCGAATTTTTAACCATTTTAACAACCATATTCTCTGATTGATCTTTAAAATCGTCGTAAGTGTCATATTCTTCATGACCAAACAAATTTGCAACTCCAATTTCTAAATTATAACTGTTGATCGATGTAGTAAAAGATGTGTAATCAAATAATGGTTTTGGGCCATTCGGAAGTAATATATTTAATGGAATTAATGACAATTTTTCTAAATCATTTAATGATAAAAGGTATATTCTTATTAGTTTTTTATCATAGCAATATAACAATGGTTCGCTCCATAATATTGGAACAACATTTCTACACCATTGACGGTTTACAAGAAGGCATGAAAACAAGGATCTATAATGATGTTTAAGGTTATTAAATATTTCAAAAAGGCATTCGTTTAGTAAGAATATCATTTTGAGTAGATAAAAAAAAGGTAATATACTGAGTACGTATTAACGTTAAATTGATTTATGTAGCAAAGTGATACAAATGGTTTGTTCCGTATGTACTTTTATAGGAGGATTTTCATATGATGTAAATTAATTTTTTGGATAGCTTATTTGTACACTTTAAAGTACGCAACGTTTAAATAAATAAGTAGCTGCGCAACGTTGTCGTGCGAAACCAGGAACGGGAGAAATCTACACAGACACCATTTCAGTCACGGGAAACCATATTCTTCATTGCAATCCATTCCTGGTATAAGAAAATGACTCTTTATAAAAGAAGTTAATAGTACTTGCAATCTGAATATTGGTTTGAATTTCACCTAAAATTCTAGGGCCCTGCAAGAAACATATCTGTATTTAGAAATGATCAACAAATTCTTTCGATTAAGTCCTTGCGATCAGTGATTATCATTTTATCTGCCCGATAAAAAATTCGATGAAAAAAAATGAAAATTACCAAATATTTAGCATTGAGGCCTTTAAATTTATATTGGAACACTAATTTTTGTGCCTAAAAAGCTTATTTTTAATATCGTTTGTTATAGCATCTTCGATTTTACTGATGTATGCGCTCATTTATATTTTTTTAAAAAATATTGAATGATGAATAAGTCACGCAGACCAATCAACTCCAAGATTTTGCGTACAGAGGCATTTGTTCCTGGTACCTACCTTTTAAAGCATTTGCTACACAAAGTCACGATGACAGATTACCCAATCATGTGCTGAGAATCGCACAGACACATTAACTTGCCTATAAACCATACACTACGTTGTACGTCATACCAACTCCGTTCCTGGTATAAAAAAAAATCACTGCAAGTGCCATTTCTAACGTCTATATTTACTAGTAATAAAACGGGAACGTTTCATAGGGCTGGAGCCTTAAATTTGAAAATAAAATTTTTATATAATACACATTAATTTTGGAGCAACATAGGTTTATATTACGTTCATCCACGGTCGCACCAATCTTGTTTTTTTTATTATTTTTCGATAGTTTAATTGTTCTTCGATTATAATAGAAGCTAATCTTTTTTTCAAGCGTAACCTTTGTTCAAGTGTATAAATTCCTTTACGCTTTTGCATTTTAGAAGACTTCAGTAATCATATAGTTTATTTATCATTATACTTTTTTATCATAGTTTGCTTTATCGTTAATTATTAAACGTTTGATTAATTAAAATTCTTTATCGTCATTACGTGGTGGGAGTAGAGGTGCAAGCGAATAGTCACAATGATTGCTGTAACTAGTTATGACATAAGCTTTAGATAGTTACTGCTTAAGCCGTAACATCATTGGGACATTATTGGGATGATTCGCCTGCATCTCTAGGTGGAAGCTGAACATCACCTGAAGTTAGTACACCATAAAAGGTCTTCCACACTACTCCTCTCCGCTCCAGCCCAAATATGTAAAAATAATAAATAATCCAAGAAGTTTGCTTATAAGCATACTAGTATATTGTGTATTATTTATATTTTAATATTTATTATTAGTGGAATCAAAGTTAAAATAACAATGTATTATGGTATTTTACTAATTTTAGAGACTAAAGGTTGTTATGAATCACTGTTTATTCATTGTATGTACAGTATATACGTCTCCTTTTGAATGAAAAGTTCATCAACCACTATTTATATACTTTGTAGATTCTCTATTTTTTTTTTAATTTATAAATGTAAATAGAACATGTAAAGAGATTACTACAGTAATTCCAAGAATATGTACTTTTAAAAAGGATCTTTTTTTTTTGATGGATTGATTAGGAAAATGTTACTATTCTTATTTTTGTGTTAAAATATGGTTTATGAAAGTTACATGAAAAACTTTTTTGTTCAATAAATTGCTATCAATAATTGTTGCTTAGTATTTAATTAAGAACTTTGATAAGCTGCTATTATTTTAAATATAAAAACTTTTGAAGGAAATTATGAAAAGAGCATATGAATAGTTCTTTGAATTCACATAATGATAATATTACAGACTAAGGTTACAAAGAGATGAAGAAATGGACTTTTTGAAATAAAAACTCTCGAATTGAGTGAAAATAACTTTCAGATATCTTTAAAGAATGATAAAACTACAAAAAAGAAGTATATAGAAAGTTTTATTAAAGTTGTAGGACTCAACCATTGAAAATAATTAAAATAATTTCTGGTTTTGGAGAAGTTAGCATAATAGGAATTTCTTAAAGGTAGATAGAATTAGATTATTATAATACTAACTTTCATAAAATAAAAAGAATTTTGATTATTTTTAATAGTGGAGTCCTACAACTATAATAACATTTTCTATATATTCTTTTTCATTTATTCTTCGTAATTTTATTTTTTTTAAAAATGCTTCAAACTATATAAATAATGTAAAACTAAATTGATTTAAACAACCGATTATACAAAAGTCTTCCCATGACTTACCCAGTATATATCACAAAAAAATATATAATTTGAAACAACTTTCAAGGCAGAAAGTTTTTTATTCCTTTGATTTATATACTCAACTACACCAAATTTTCTGACAACAAGAATTATATCATATTTTTTAATTGGGGAAGGCTAAACTCTTGAATTATATTTTGAAGATAAAATCCTTTTAAAAAGATTTTTAAAAATGAAATTTAAACTTTGGGATTTCATAGAACCCGAAACTTCAACTACATGAATATTTTTGCCTGATATGATTCGACAATCAGTTACATAACAAAGTACAGTAATAGTACCCAGCATATTTTTATATAGTCAACCTGTAAAGAGAAAATTTAAGGTGAGTTCTGAAAGAAATTAATACAAATTAATAACGCGTATTTCATGTGCTTTGCAAATACCGTTGCAGTATATAGCATAAGGATTTAATAGGGCTTAGTCAAAACAATAAGGCATAATGATAACAAAAACAATAGGAAACATGATTTTGACCAATCATTGAATCATGTGTATTTATTCAGATTGATGTACTTGTGTACAAAAGAATGAAAAATAGTTGCTATTAGAGACGGAAATCGAAAACTGAAACTACAAGTTTAGGTTAGAGTTGAGGATATAGTTTGGAACTTACATTCATAACCTAAATTGTAGTCTAGTTTCCAATTCCCATCTCTAGTTGTCTTACGATCCTCAAGTCATTTCGATTAAAATCAGACTACACGATTAAATACTATTAACTTCTGCATAATGATAGTAATAATCATTATTATTTTTCTATTTATTTATTACAGTATCATAACAAATAAATCTGTCGCACCAGTCAGATCCTTTTTTATTATAAATGTAAACAAACATATAAATACAAATAGGCTTAGTGTTTACGTTAAATATAAGCCATAATAAATCTAATACTTATTCAACATAAATTTAATTAAATTCATCTACTTTTTTTCTATCTGCACAAAACAAAGCTCACTCAAGGTTGCCACGCGTTCGATAAGCTTAACGCTAGCCATGATGTACAACATAAACGATTTGTTGATATAAACTTCATCAACAGTCATGCCCCATATCACGTTAATAATCACAAGTTTGGAACACGATTCTGAAATCAGGACCAATTAAATTCTTTCGCTACGATTTTTATATTTCGACCTTTGAAAATCACTGATTATCATTTAATCTACACAGCAAAAAAAAAAAAAAAAAAGGCGTAAAAAATCGAAAAATCCATATTCACAAATTAACGCAACAATTCTTTTTTTCAAAAACAATAAATACGGCCGCAAATTTTCGTATCAAAGATTCCCAGCGATCAATACCCTGTATTTACGTATCTACATGTAGTACCATAAAAAAAGAGGGGGTAGATCCTTCCTTTAATAAAATTATGAGGAAGTTGTTTTAACGATCCCACATACAAAATCGGGGAACGTTAAAGCCAGGTACCAGTCAGTGTTACTTTTTTGATTTAGTTAGGGTAGAGATATCAAGAATGCAATTTATACAGCATGTAGATCATTATATGAATTTAACAGGCTCTAAAAATAGCGATGTACAAATATCGATGTACTACGAGCCATAAAAGGCAAAAACAACCAACAAAATCGAGTACATACGTACGTAGAGGTAATTAGAATCGGATGCTTTAAGAGTTACTATACGCCACATAAATCTCATGACTGGTTTTTTTTATGCTAAGTTTTGATTTGTATATGATTGTATATTATTCATGTGCTCGCGAATTTTATTAACTACACTGAAGAATTAATCAGATTTCATATATCTAATGAAGAGGCACAATTTTTTAAAGTACTTAATAAACCATTATATTAGTGTTTTTGCTGCAGTAGTGCGCAAAACTGGTTACATAAAATTATGCGACGACTACTCATGCTTAGCCAATCGAAATCGACTAGATTACAAAAATTAAATAACATTTTAAAAGTTTCTAGAATTATGCACATTGGGCAGTCAATGTATGTCGTGTAATTTTCGGAATTTCCTATACTAATTATAGAATTAGCTAAACTACAATTGTGTTTGTGAGGAAGGTTGTAACACTTATTTAATAGGATTTGCCACTTACGTACATATGTATTTCATAAACTTTTTCCTTACAAAATGATTGAACTGCTACCGAATGAATGCCTTTACGAAATTTTTAGTAACTTCAGTGACCTTAAAAAACATCATAAAAGCTTGTTTTCATGTCTTCTTGTAAATCGAAAATGGTGTAGAATTGCTATACCAACATTATGGAGTAAACCGCTGGATTATTTCAAAGATGAAAGAATTATAATGATATATTTTTTATCATTAAACATCGACGATCAAAAACGACTTATTCCATTAAATATAATGCTTCCGAAACTTTCAAAGCCATTATTTCAATATATAGCTTATGCTACTTCTATTGATGCTTATAATTTATTGATCAGTATCAAAAAATGGCTTGGTCCTTCAGTTTATTATTGTCCTTTTTATGATCCGTATAATCCATATCCATATAATTCAGATTATTCATATTCATATGATCCGTACTTTTGTGAATTAGTTTGTACTGTTAAACTTTCAATGATAAGAATGTTTCTACAAAAATGTGATAAACTAAAACATTTAACCATTAATGGAAATGTTGATAGCGAGACGATAAAAATCCTTAATATAAACACCAATCTAACTTCTTTAAAACTTGAATGCAATAACTTTGATTCAGAAGGAATGAAAAAATTATTGATGGAAGTTCTCTGTACAAATACGAATTTAACTTCTTTAGACATTACTAATAACATACTCATTTATGAAGACGTAAAAAAATTAGTAGAAACGCTTTGCGGAAGAACCATCCTGACTTCCTTGAATCTTACTGGAACTAGACTTGGTTCTGAATGTGGCAAAATGGTAGCAAAGATACTTTGCAATAATTGTTATTTGACATCTCTAAATCTTGCCCACAATCAACTTGGTTTTGAAGGTGGAAAGGCACTAGCAATGTTTCTTTATAATAATTGTACTTTAAAATCTTTGAATCTTGCTTGGAATAAACTTGGTTCTGAAGGTGTAAAAGAATTAGCAAAGGCTCTTTACAAAAATAATACTTTAACTTCCATAGATATTAGTGGCAATGAACTTGACCATGAAGGTGCAAAACCATTGGCCGAGGCTCTTTACGTAAATAATGGCTTAACTTCTTTAGATCTTGATATTAATAAACTTGGTCCTAAAGGTGCAAAATTTTTCGCAGAAGCTCTTTGCAAAAATATTAATTTGACACATTTAAATCTCGGTAATAATCTACTTGGTCCTGAGGGCGGAAAGGCATTAGCAGAGACTTTTTGTAAAAATAACACTATAACTTATTACAATCTTAATGGTAATGGAATTGGTATTGAAGGAGGAAAGGCAATCGCAGATGGCCTTTGCAAAAATAACGCTATAACTCATTTCAATCTTAATCGTAATAGAATTGGCGTCGAAGGAGGAAAGGCAATGGCAGAGGCCCTTTGTAAAAATAGCACCCTGACTTTTTTAGATATTAGCTATAATAATCTTAATTTTGAAGGAGGAAAGGCATTATTAGATTCTCTTAGCAAAAATACCACTTTATTAGTTTTAATTCTCACTGGGAATCAATTGTCTTTTAAAGCAGAGAACCAATCTATCTATTTTACTTGTTATGAACTTTGCTGTAATAATAATTATTTAAAAAAAGAACTAGTAGTCGCTGGAAACAGGATTATTAATGAAACCTCTTGTCTATTTTCAAACAATTATTTATAGGCTAAATTGGAAAACGAGCAAAAGGAGAAATGGGCAAAAATATTTTTATTTTAAACATTTTCTTGAATTAAGTCAATGGGAATAGAATTTTATAAAATTACAAATTTATAATTTTTCCCATTGTCTCCTTTTGGCTGTGGGGTTCCCATATCATTTTTCAGCTTGTATTAATTTTTTAAATAATAAATTGTACGGAATGAAATTTGGGCTAAATTACTAAAATTCACATGTTTGTGATTATTAAGAGCAATAAAAGCAATAAGTGTAAAGTACTAGAGATTGATTCTAGAGCTTCTGCAAATGCTTTTATATCATCATTTCCAAGTATGTTACCTGAAAATCAAGAGATGATAACGTTGTATTTAGAAAGGCCTCAGCCAACAATTTTACTTCATTAAGACCAAATCCACTATAATTTAGTTTTGACGAGGTTAGGTAAGAATCTATACCAATAACATCTGATAGAGCTTTGATTTCTTCGAAATTAAACTTAACTTGAGAAAGATCTAAGGAAGTATTAACCGAGTTTTTATAAAGAGTTTCTACTAATATCCTTATAATTTCGACATTATCATTGAGTTCATCTATATACAAATGCTTAATTTTTTCACTGGTTCATAATAACATTGCAATTAACGAACATTTAACTACTGGAAACATATATTTTTTTGATTTTTGATATTCATCATGATAATCCAAAGTGTTGTCAGGTTCAAATCCTTCATGGCAAAATCATCTTTCTAAATTATTGCAGTTTTTAGTTTTTCTCATTTTTTCATGATTTATCAAAGCTTCGGAAGCTTCATTTCCCCTGGAATTTTTTAAATTGCCTTTTGACGATGGGATTTCGTTCGCAGAATTTCGGAATTTTGGGTTTAGAATTCATTTGTATCAATGATTTTGGCTAACAACTATAAATTAAAACTAAAGATTAACAACTATAAATTAAAACTAAAGATTAACAACTATAGATTAACAACTATATATTTGAGGCTGACAATATAATAC
Source organism: Cetraspora pellucida (assembly GCA_910591915.1). Lineage (NCBI taxonomy): Eukaryota > Fungi > Glomeromycota > Glomeromycetes > Diversisporales > Gigasporaceae > Cetraspora > Cetraspora pellucida. The sequence goes on along the minus strand of CAJVQA010005048.1, from coordinate 855 downwards.
TATTTATTCTTGTTTAAATAATTAAGATATGATTAGATAACTGTTATATGTATTCATCAAAGTTGTTATTTTAGCATTAGTATTTATGCGTAATATGCCATAATATGTGGAATAATAAATAAATTTCGACTTATAATATAAAAAGATAAATAAAATAAACCGTTAATTTTAAAACTTATGTCAGGATTTATTATCGTTATAAGAAAGATTTCAAATGTTTAACAACATAACAGATAAGAACTACACAACTGTGATTTCTGTTATACATAAATTTTTGGTGTTTTTATTTTAAGATTTGAAATAAATACGTACCATAAATATTTATACGCATAAATATTTACAGGGCAAACCTGAAGAAATGCGCGGTTTCCACAATGATTTTCATTGTAAAGATAGTTTCCGTGTCTTAGACGTGACTTAGACGCTAATTTCAATTATTTACCTTTTTTGAAAATAGTTTAAAATACCCTGCTTATATTTTCAACTCAGGGAATTAAATAGGGCACACATTGATAAAATTGGCTATGCTTATACGTTAAAAAAAAATAAAAAAGATTTATCGAACACATATTTTGAAGCAAATATGACATTTATTTTATCTGAAACGGATACCAAATAATTAACTCAGAAAAACTCAAATTTATCTCATACGTAGATAATTATTACAATCAATGGTCCTTTGTATAGTACTTAGCCATAAATATATTTACTGTTATTGAATAAACAATGAATAAACTTGCTTAATTGTTTTTTGCAAACAGTAAAATTTTTTTGAATACAAATATAAAATTGGAACAAATTTTATCTTGACTTTAATATTATCATTCGCACTTACTTAAAATGAGCTCATCAAAA
>CAJVQA010005047.1:0-16693 GCA_910591915.1 Cetraspora pellucida | reverse complement strand
AGCTTTGCTGTTTCTATGCTATTTCTATTTGTATTTTGTTCTCTTAGCTAGGTGTAAATTTTGTTGCTCTTTCTTTTTTACTAAGGGTTCTAGTATTGCTTCTTAGTGTGTTTTGCGATATTTTTCTTGTTTTGCTTCTTAATAATTTTGGTCAAGAGATCTGCAGGTGAGAGTGTGTTGTATAATATTAATTTATGGAACACAATTTTCTAATTTAGTATATTTCTAGATTAAAATAGATTTACTAGTCAAACCAGAGGCTTTTGCTTCTATTTTAATAATATCAGCTAAGTTCACTTAAATCTATCAGCTTTATATGATGATTTATCTTGCAAATATTATATGTAAAAAAGTAATTTATAAAGAATTTATTAAAAATATGCATCTGCACAGCTGCACATCAATGACCCTAGTGTCACTCTCAAAAAATAATAACTGAACAGGTCTGCTAGGTATATACTATTATGTTGATTATTGGCAATTTTGAATACAAATCAAAAAAAGTTTTGTGTACTTGTAAAATTCACTATCATTATTATATAATAATAAATAAAAAAAATTTTCTTCTACCTTCATTACTGCTGTGCTGTTATTGCTTAAATTTTTTATAGATTTTGCTTATAGTTTTATACTGCTTTATTATATTTATTTGAATTTTTTTTTCTTTGATTATTAGCACATTTAAATCAACAATTTTTTTTTATAATTATAGTTCTTTTACTATGCCAAATTAACAACCCAAATTCTGTTATACTATTCAAATAATGAAGATTTTTTGAATAAAAAAGGAATCAAAGTAAAAAATTTTATGATGCAATCAAATTAAATTATTATGTTCAAGAACAAACTGGCATAAAAATTATAAAATTTTATCTTACAAAATAATTATCTAAAGTTTAAATATTTTTACATTTTGAAGATTTTTTGGTAATTTAAATAAATTACCATTCATTATAACCTTTGGATCATTTGATTAGTCTCATAAACACTTTGTATAGTAAATAAAGCATATCTTTTAAAAATTATTAATTTATTGGTTCAAAATAGAAAAAAAAACAAATGCTTGTAAAAAAATTGAATTTTCTTACAAATATAACAAAAAAAAATATGAACAATTAAGTTTTAAGCAATTCATGTTATTCATTAAAAAAATTCTTATGAAAAACTTAAAGACTATATTTATTGTTTGATAAATACTCTAAGAACATTTTTTAAATTGTTTATAATCAAATCTGAATTACATAATAATATGTACCTGGCAAATCTGTCTAGCTACTATTTTTTGAGAGTGACACTAGAGTCATTGCTGTGCACCTATTATATTACATAATTACTAGATTATGTAACAAGCTAAATAAGCCAACACATAACTAGTTAAGTATAATATAAGTACAGTAGGCAGCAAAAGTAATGTTCAAATTTTTACTAAAGTAATAAATTTTTATTTATTAAATTTCTGTCTTATATATATATAATTTTTTTTTATATTTATTTAATATTTGCATGCATGGCCCTCTGCACTTGCTATTGCTTAAATCCTTCATTGTATTGACTTTACAACAGCCTAAAGAATTAATATATTCAAATTTAACCATGCTTCTTTTATAGCTATTTTAAGCTTATCTACATTTCTTGGAAAGATCTCTTAATTTTGAATATTGTCTTTTACAACCTTTTAAATGTTTTCTATTAGGTTAAGGTTAGGGATCATAACAGCCAATTTATATAATTGATTTTTTTTAATTTAAGTCATTCTGCTACCTTATATATAAGAGATTATTATACTGAAATATTAGATTTGATTTAACTAATAAATGTATAATAATAATAAATAGTACAAGAATGTTTTTAAGAACCTTAATATATATTTTTTTGTTGATTTTTTGTTTGAAACCTTTATAATTACTAAAAAAAACCATGTAACTTTTGATTTTATTAATAAAATATAATTATACCATTACTGACATCTTTCTATTTTTAAAATTTGGCATCAAACACTCATGTTTATATCATTTATTTGTATAATATTATACTTAAATCTGATGGGATTGTTTGCTTACTTCTACATTTATTTCATTAGAAAAAATAACATATCACTATTTGTAAAAATTCTTATTTAAATTTTGTTCACATCAAATTTTGCATCTGTTTATATTGTGTTTGACAAAAAAGATTTTATTACAGAATATAAAAATGAACTCCAAAGCTATACAAGGTTTTAGCTATAATTTTCTAACTGCATTATAGGTTTAAATCTTTAATAATACTGCATAGAGGCTTGTGCCTCTCTTTTAATACTTTTTTTAATATAGTAGTTTTTTTTTTTAAAAAAACAGGAAGATGTTCAGAGTAAGATAAATTTATTATTTTTTTTGTCTTTTTGTATTTCTTTAGAAACCTTTTAACTGTCATTAGGTCATGATCAATCTTATAAGCAACTTGCTTAGCACTTATATTTTTAATATAAGCAAGTATCATATCTTTTTCTTTGTCAGTCATTTGGGTGCATGACATGTTAGAAATTTTTTTTGTTTCTTTTTGTTAACTTTATTATTTCAACATTAAAGAAGCAATAAAACAAAAAAAAATTGTCCTAAAATACTCAAGTTTGAGGCAAATCAAATACTTTTATTTGCTCATATGCATTAATATGCAGATCAGGCATTACTTTTGCTGTCTACTGTATATAATAATAATACTTATTTTTTATACTAAATAAAAATGTTTTTTAAACAATTTACTATGTAATCACTAAAGTTTAAATTTTATCTAAATATTGGTTTTAACAATTTTGATATAAAATAAATTATAAAAATTTTTCTTTAACTATGCAGCATCAAATATTCTTTCAAAATTAAAGATGAAAAATAGTCTGATTAGCTTGTATATTAATTATTATATCTATAGGTTAGAGAACTAGTAAAACTAATTAATTCAATTTTACTATTAATTTTACAAAGCACATAGAATTATTTACTAATCTAATTTGTTTTGTATATATATTATAAATTAACTAATTGGAACTAGAGTGTTTAAATAGAGAACCCACAGGTGGGTTCTAGGTATGGCAACTAGTGTAGAACCTTCGGACGGACTACTTAAAATAGACAATGACTAAAGTTGTATGAGTGGCTAGTTGTACACTCTTTCCATGATTGCCTCTGTAGCTGTTGTACACAATAGTTATATGCCGACTGATTATCAATAAACTCCTAGGTCGCAATTACTCGCCTTAACATTAAAAAAAAAAAAAAAATAAATTAACTAATTAATAATATAATATTAAATCAATCAAGTTATTAATAACAAATTATTAAAAAAACATATAAATATATAAATACAAGAACTATTTCTAAATCTGCTCTGATTTATAAATAAAAAAAAGCTAAGAATGCAAATAACATTATTATAATATTAATACCAAATTTATATCTATAATGTTATATAATTTAAATAATAAAGGATGTGGCAACCTAGTGAAGTGAATAGGTTGTTAACCCCTAAGTGGCAGATCTAGAGTTCAAATTCCAGTGATGGCAAAAATTTGTAATTCTTTCTGTATTATAGCTAACTGTCTTCTGTAATTGGTTGTGATAAAATACCTGTAACTCATATTATACTAGCATAACTGAAAGGTCTAAACATTCATGCAATATTGTATAAGAGAATACAAACCAGTACTGGGCAATGTAAATTCAAGATAAGTCCTTAGGCCATGTAAATTACAAAAACCAAGTAGAAAGATAGAAGCCTACTTGGAAGACCTAAGTAGAGAGAAAACTTGAACCTTTGACAGTACTACTATAAAAACTAAATTTATAAAACAGAGCTAAACTTGTAAAACTGGGCAAATGTGCTAATCTTTAAGAAGAGACCAGATAAACCAACTAGGCCATTGGAATTTCTGAGTTCTGAAGAAAAAAGGTACATACTGGCAAACATATAAACCAGAAGTATGGTCTTATCTTACCTTTCCAAACTATCTAAAATGACAGCTTGATGGAACTTGAATTGAATACCAAACTAGTAAGAATATGTTGTGAAGTTAGTATCAGGATTGGGATAAACTCTATAAGGGCATAATAGTTTAATGATACACTTTAACTACTAGTATAAGTCTTAGCTATAGTGATATCAGATTAGCTGTAAAAATAGGATAAGAAGATTCTGAAAGGTTTAGTACAAGATTAAAGATTTTCTATATGAGTAAACTGCTTTAAAGACTTAATAGCCATGATATATTTTTATTAGCATTAGCTAAGGTCATTGGTAGGCAGAGGTAAGTGGATAGATATGAAAACAAAGTAGTTAAATAGAGAATCTACAAGCAGGTTTCAGGTATAACAGCTAGTATAAAACCTTTAGGTGAACTACTTAAATTAGATAATGACTAAAGTTATACGAGTGGCTAGTTGTATGCTCTTCTTATAGTTGCTTTCTGTAGTTGTAAAGCATCTATTAGCTAAATATACTACTAATAAAATTCTAGGTCGCAAGTACTCATCTTAATATTTAAAAAAAAAAAAATTTAAATAATAAGACATATGAATAGTATGTTATAATAACAAGCAATAAATACTAAATAAATATAATATAAAATATTATTACTATAATCTGCATGAATAATAAAAAATTTGGTTAATTTTATTTTTTTACAATATTTGTAATCTTAGCATTATCTGTTATCCTTAAACATGTTGTAGCATTATGGCCTGGCCTCTTACATAATTTGCAATTATATTTACACTTTGTCTTACTAATTATATTTTTCAAAAGTTTATTGCAATGGCTTGCATCTTTAGGTCTTCCTTTTATAATCAACTTATAAAGATTTTTTAATTGTTTAAATGATTTAATATTCTTTTTATTTGGCATACTATATACTATTTTTAATAATATTTTGAGCTTGCTGCTTATTAAAATTATTATTTAAAATATGATTTTGAGCATCATGTTTTCTAGTAAGCTTTTTTTCTATTTATGAATCTTATTCAAATAATCCTTAATATAATAAACAAATTTATAATTATAATGCAATACATATTTGTCTATAGTAGTACATACAAGGCTTTAAATGTTTCTATAAAAAAGTTGCTCTTCAATAAACTTATTACTCATATTCTTTTTAACTTTCTTTTTATCACTTTCTAGAATTTTTATACTATTGTTTGAAATTGTTATTTTCATAGTTAAATTTAATATATTACTAAATTATTGGCCATGATGTATATATTCTTTTAATGCATCAGTGTATAGATTTCTTGAAATCTACTGTATTGCAATTAATTGTAAATTAAATTAAATCTTTTCAGTTACATTTAACAAATAATAAAAATACTGATACACAAGTTCTTAATATTGTAAAATAAAATAAATACAGTTATATAAATCATCTATCAAAAGAAACACAATATAGTTGTATTTCTATAGTTTTTTCAACTATTAAATTGTTAATTAAGAGATATTTGATGCCAACTATTTTACAATTTTTGATTAAGCAAATAAAAGTAAGCTTTTATTATATTGCCAGTTATACTACTATATAAGCTAAGTCTTTTAAAGTTCTAGAACTCTCACAAAATAATAATTCTAATGAAGAATAAGATTTGATTATTATGAATATGAAATATATCTTGGAATACTTAGATCAAAGTATTATTGAAGAAGTTTAAAATGTATTAAGAGTTACAAGTTAAAAAATTAAGCTACATTATAATTATTATTCTTTTATTCTTTAATAAGCTTTTTTTTTTCTTACTATGTTTAATTAATATTTTACTAATATCACATAGCATTATATTACTGCTATCTAAAACACACTTAATGCATAAATTTTGACTTTTAATAAAAAATGTTGTTTGAATGCCTAATGTAAATTCTAATGCACTAAACACTCATATCTACAAAAAGCATCTCTTATAAAGCTAATCTTCTAAATACTGTTTTGTTTAAAGATATTTAATAAGAAGCTTATTCCAATAATGTTTAAAAATAAGTGGTATATCAGCATTATAGCACCACCAAAATGTTGAGTAAAACCAGTAAATTAATTATCTAACTTGCTACAAAGCATTTTTTTTTTTTTTTTTGCTCTTAAGCAGCCATGCTAGTATTTTATTAAGATTCTTGCAACTATATACAATAACTACATAGAATTTTCCTAATAACTAAGTCTAGCATCACCTGGCCACCTTATTGGTATCTAAGTATAACCTGTTGCACTACCTCAGTTAGAGGTAAACTGCTTATCTGGCTACTTAAAGCCATATTAAAAAGGATTCCTCTCTCTGGAACAAGCATTAACTGTCTTCAATCCTTTTTTTAAATTCTTCCTTCTTCTCAAAGGGCCGAAAAAAGAGAGGTATTATAAAAATAAGTACAAATAAGAACACGACTAAAAAAACCAAAAGTAAATAAACAAAACCCAAATCAAAACAAAACAGCAAAACTAATACATAATAGTAAAAAAAAGAAAAAACAAAAAGAGGGCTAAAGCCTCAGCCAGAGCAAATTGTAAAAATTATATAGTACTACTACTTCTAGTCTCTATTCTAGAAATAGGTCTATACTATATGTAAATGTAATTCGATGATAGAGATGTTAGTGTTTAATTTCTTCTTCACCAGTTCTACAGCCGGCCTTTTCACTCTGCTTAGAGCTACTCCTAATTTCAGAAAAGTGATAATTCTCCTATTCCCAAAATGGATGATTTGATATATTTGTTTTCTCTAAGAACCTATTTCATATAGTTGATTAAGTATTTTTTTAGCTTCTTCCAGTACTTTAAAGGATAAAATTTTTGCTTTAAAGAAAAAACTTTTGTTATATATTCTGTTTTTGGATAATTAAAGATTGTTCTCTAATAAAACTACTAATAGTTTAATTTTTGTTTTCACTTGCTTGGTTATTTCTTTAATATTTTAAATTGTGTTTTTTTGTAAAGTTTTTTATATTTTTTTTCTTTTGTTATTTTTATAAAATCATTTTTAATTACTAGTAGCTTCTTATCTTTACTTATTAGTTCTATTTGCTATACTATTACTTGATAACTTTTTGTGTTTGGCATTTTAATTTGTTTTAAGTCTTTGTTTGCTTTTGTGTTTACCATCATCATATTCTTTATTTGTTATCTTTTTTTTAATATTGTACTAAAATAATTTTCTTCCTTTCTATTATTTTTCTTAATCCTCTTCATCTTGCTTTTTTTTTTAATTTTTTCTTTGTTTAAACTTAATATATAGTCAACTGAGCCTAAGTTTTAACTTACTATCTTTATTTTACTAGCCTAATTCTTAATAGTTTTTTTTGATATTGTTTTTACTTCTTCTACTGCATATTTTAAGGCTTTGAGTATTTGGTTATATAGTAAAAGATCTTTAGCTATAATTTTTTGTAAATCACTAAGAGCTAAGTTTTTTGTTATAATTTTTAAGTTACTTGGTTCTTTAGCCATAGGTGTTCAAAAACATGATTTTGTTTACTGCTGTTTAAATATTTATGCAGTTTGTTACTTGTTTTCTGCACTTGCTTAATTAAGACTTTGATTATTAATTATCTCTATTTGATTAATATATTTGCTTAATCTATTTTTATATTTTTTGTTGTTTAATTATCTATTATCTAATTCTATTACCTAATTTAGATTTATATGTAACTTAATTTTTATTGTTTTTTTCTGCAAATTGTTACAAATTTTTTAAAATAGAACATATTTGCTTGTTTGTTTTTGTTGTTTATTGTATTAATAATCATGTTATGTAGGTCCTATAGCTTAGCAGTTAAGCTCCCATACTCTCCACAGTCAAGGTCAACAGTTCAAGTTTGGCTAGAGGCAAAATTGAAAGATTTTAGCTTCTGTAACCTAATAAGGAGCCTGTAATTAAATGCGAAGCTCTGTGGTTGAAGTCCAAGTATAGTACAATAATGGAAATAAAAATTTTTGGAAGAAGACCCAATTGTAGAGTGAAGGCACTATGTGTAACAAGCAGTTGTTACAAAAGGTTACAGTTATGAAAAGATTGTGTATGTAAATCCTTTAGGCTAGGGCAGTACCAACATCCTTATACCTCCTAATATAAGCAGTAACAACATCTTTGCACCCAACTTGTGGGGTACTTGCTTAGAAGAATAATTAACAGATTGTGCAAATAAGTCTTAATTGGAATCCAAGAAGAGGATTTGATTAGGAGAGTAGTCTAAAAGTAACTAAAACTAAAATGATAAGAAAAGCAGTGAACACAAGAACAGACTGTGATAAAGGATTGGTCTAACCAAAAATTAGAAGCATCTTTGGTACAGCTGAATAATCTAATTATAGAAAGAAAGATCTTGAAGGTAAGCATATAACTTTCTTGTGCAATGTAAAAGTACCAAATCAGGTTCTAGTCATATCTATATAGAAGTTTATAATAAACAAGACTAGGAATCAATCAACCAATATGAAATAAGATCTGTAAGATAGTATGTTATTACTGGGGTTAGTGTAACTTTCTGGGCATAACCAGAATTGTTCTGCAAGTATTGTTGAATAAGCTGAGAGCTTGCAATATATGGTAATATAGTATCACTAAAGATAGAGAAACTTCCTAAATCTAACAGAATTGTTCTGTTTGTAAATGCAACAAGTCTTAGTTTCTATCATAAAAAAAAATACCATGTTGAAGGTTAAATGCAGCATTGAGTTAATGTATAATGCTAAAAACTGGGGCATCTGCAGAAATAGTAATAGCAGATTTGGCTTAAGATACAGATTGGTCAAAAAACTAATAACAGCAGCAGATCTGACTTGAGATACAGGTTCATTGCAGATTCTAGACCATTGTCGCAACACTTTAGAGGAAATAATAACAGGCATACCAAAGATGGGAAGATCATAAGGATCAGACATATTTAAGTAGAACCAATTTGAGAGTAGTATAGTAACAAAAAAGTAAGAAATATAGAAAACAAGATAATACTAGATATAGTTAAATTAGAAGGCAGAAGAAACAAGACCAGGTAAAACATGTAAGTAGAACATATAGATATAATTTACAGAAAACAGTACCTCTGGTATTTGGGATGCTGCATTAAGTTCAATAAGTATTCTTGTCTATGTAGTAGTTTAATGTATGTTATGATTGCAAGTAGTTGTCAAGGTAACTGTATGCAGACATGCAGCAGACATGCATTTAGGTGCCATATGAGTAACCAAATAAAGTTAGTAGTGTAAAATTAGATAGTATATAGTATTAGTAATAATTGATTCTAAAAATGTAATCATAAATCTGTACTATATCAAATTAAAGCTAATAAATCAACTGGCATTGTTGCCAAAGTTAAAAAAAAAAATTTAATTATGCTATTTGACAATTTTTCTAGAGTAGTGTGATGCTCTACTTTTTTGTCAAAAAATTTTTCAAAACAAAATTAAAGTTTTTCAAATAATTTTTATTTTTGAAAATAGTAAAGTTTATATTAAGATAAAAAAAAAGAACTGGATAAACAAAATCTAAGTCTCTTAGATATTTTAAGAAGAACAGGTCAATTATATTTGAAAGTAGACATTTGTTAATTAGTCTGTATAAGTCAAGAATAACAAATAATTTGCTTGCTTTTTATTAGAGTTGCCAACTATAAACTAATAATCAGACCAAATCAGCTACTTGTAGTTTTTGAATTTTTAGTAATATTAAATCCAACAATTGTTAAATTATATTATTTTCAAGAAAACTATACTACTAAAGAAAACTTATACTATTGTTTTTAAATTTTTGACAATTTTGTTTGTTTTAATAATTTATAAAAAAGTGCTTTGGATAATTTAAATTTTTTTTTTTTTAAAGAGAGGTCTATCCTCTATCTCTTTTATTAATTAGTTAATTATACATATATATAAGATACATGATGAAAAAACTTTACTAAGGAAGATGGAGATAAGAGCTACTTTACTCTCGACCTATTCTTTGCTAGAATGGTCAGTAAACCTCTAGTCTTTGATAAGCTGATAAAGAGAAGATTGTCCATATATAACATAGATTGTATCTTCTTATTTAAAGTAAAACATGAAACTGGTATAGTTTTAGTTAAAGTTGGTAGTTGTATCAGAGGCAGGACTGGAATAGCAAATTCATGTTGTATTGCTCTTGATGTAAGCCAGATTTTTTGTATATTGCTAAAATGATGTTATGGTGAATAAGAGGTGCATGTTTATATTTGTGCTTGTTTTCAAATAGTGCTAAAGTATCATTTGTTATTATTTTTAGTAGTATTTGTTTGTTGATATGGTTATAAGTAAAGGCTTAAATAAATCTTCTTGTATTGTCATAGTGTAATTATAACTTGTTCACAGTTTTAATCAATGTATATTTTATTAGTGTTTTGAGATCTGGATTGTTTCTAATGCATGTTAAAAGATGTATAATAGTTTCTGATTTACTGTAACATCTTGCATAGAAATGTTTAGGATGTTTTGTGGCATTTCTTTAGTAACAAAGAAGATGAGTAGGTAGTTCTTCAGATATTAGTTTGATTTTAAAGTTTTTAATTGCTGATGAGATTGGATCAGTTACTAGAGTTAGAGGTTTTTCTTCATATGATATATATTGTAAGATTAATAACCAATTAATATTATTTTGAAGAGTATGCCATAATAAGATTCATTGTTGATTGAACTATGTCAAATAGTTTGTGATTTGATGTACTTGTTTTTTTTGTAGTTTTTACCAAATAAGTGCAAGGATTTCCTAGGAGCTTTGAAACAAATCAATTATATAGAAACTTGTGCAGTGCATAGTCTAATAGAATAATTGTGTTTGGGGTTTCTTGAATTTGAAGGTCTTTGTCAAGTATCATTGTAAATACATGATCATATGCCAAGGCTTTTAAAGTTAAGAAAAGAAAAGTATATTGTTGTTTGTCTAGTGTTAGATAATTATGTAGTTGAATTAAATTTGTAAAGTTGATGAGATTAACTAAAGAGGAGTTATTAGTATATATATTTATCAAAGTGCCAAGACTTAGTAACATAAGTATAAAATTTAATGTAGTTATTAATATGTTCAGATGAAGTTGTTAAAACATCCAAAACATAAATAAGAATGTTAAAAGTAGCATTTTGCTACTATTCGAGATGTATTTTCGATGTTTTGTCATCTGCTTGTTATATGAATAGTTGTAGTTTTTGTATTAAAGTTGGCCTTAACAAGGTTATTTCAGAGTATCATTAGTGGGTTTATGAAAAAACATAGGGGACAGGCTAAGGTTAGGTGCACTGTTTGGTTATAAGTTCTTGGTCTTATTATTAGAGTTAGTGTTAAGGCTTTTTTAAAGTCTTCTAGATTGATATGAATTTTTTTTTTGCAGTCTACTTGGAGGTTATAAATAGATTTTATTGTATTAAAATAGCAGTATTTGTTATGATAAGATGTATTGTTCAATTTGCATCCTTTACAAGCACTAGTATATTATCTGATGATAGTATATAGTGTCAAGTTTTAAGCTTTTTATTAAATGGATTATAGATTCTTTGAAAGTTAAGTTGTTTGTAATTATCTAGCCTTTTTTGGTAGAAGTTCATTTTGCCAAAATATGTAGGTTGCATTATGAGTATATTGAAGATGAATTTGTAAATATAGTTATTAAGTCTTGTTTTATATGAAACCAATATGAGCACTGGCCTTTTGGTATTTTTTTGATGTTATAATGAAAGTGGTTTTATGTTGATAACTCTATATTAGTAGCATTTAAAAATTGCTCAATGCAATAAATGTTGTGTTTATTTAGTTTTCCTTTAAGGTAAAAGGCTTTCAGATGTTGCATTAGTATTTGATTTATAGAGGTATTTGTGAATTTTTTTGAGTAAGGCCAATCATTAATATCTCTTGAAGTTTGCATGCCTAATGCATGTAGTGCAAGTACTATTTGACCAGTTTGTGTATTCATTTAAAATTATTAGAAAATTGAAAGTTGTACTAGAATAGAAGTATTAGTAAATGCAGCATCTTGTAGTTGTTGTAGATGTAGTTTCAAGAAGGAAGAGTCAAAATCTAAATGATTTAAATTTTTTTGAAATATTGTAACTAGTGCTAAAAGTTGTGCTTGAGCTATATTTGTTAATGCATAAATGTTTGGATTATATAAAAAAAAGTTAGAAATTTCTCGAGCTAGTTTTGCCTTATGTTTAACTAATTGAGTATACATTTTGTTAAGAGTATTTGTTTGGGTTGAGGTAAGAAATAAAGAATATAGTCAATAAAGAAGTCATAAAATAATAACACTATTTATAATATAAATTGCTTGTTTTTCTGTTATATTAGCAAATTGTAACTTTTTTAAATTAATTATTACTTCTGCTATTATTTCTTTTTGTACCAAAGTTGGTCTTTTGTTAGTTAAGAACTATGTTTCCAGATATTTGAATAGTTTGTCATTGTTAATTACTATTAGTTGTTTTTCATCAAAGAGTATAAAGTTGTTTGGATCTGTTGAGTTTGCAACTAATATTGATTTTGAAGGGTTGACTTTTATGTTGCCAAATTTGTAGAAAGATGAGATGGTGTTTAGAATGTTTATAAGAGAGGTTTTGTTAGGTGCAATTCAAAGTGAATCATCCATATAAGCTATTACTGAAGCATTTATTTTCTTTAGTTATATATTAGAAATTTTGCTAGAAAATCCTAAGTGTTCTTTGTATATTTTTGAGATTAATGGATCATAATATATTTTTTAAAAAAGTGGTAAAAAGGTTTTCTCTTGGTCAATACCATTCTCAACTAAGTATGGTGCAGTTAGACTTAAGCTTGTAATTATTCTGTTGGTTTAGTGTAAAAGCAAGTATGATATTAGGTTTATGGCTTTGTCTGATATATAGATTCTTTTTAGTACTTTACATAGAGTAGGTATATGAATTGAGTTGAAAGCTTTTGATATATCTTGTGAGAGAATTCAGGCTTCTTTCTTATTTATAGTTGCATCTTCCAAAATTTGAATAAGTTGAGAGATTGGTTGTAGTATGAATTAATAAGAGAAAGCTACAAAATTGTATAAGGAAAGTATTTGATTTCAAATTAGGATGTTTGTTAGTCTGATTGTTAAAATTTTTGTGAAGATTTTTCTAGTATGATTGATTAATGTTATTGGTTGTATGGAATTAAGCTCATAATTGTAATGTTGTTTTTTGGAGATTGGCCAAATGTTGGCTTGTAGCTACTAGTCTGGGATGCATTCTTGTATCAAGCATTTGTTGAATATTTCTAGTAATAATAGGAAAGCTGATAATGATAGGTGTTATAAAACCTCATTTGTAATTTCTAGTGGACCTGTTGCTTTTCTTTAGGGGCTTCTTTTATAGTTTGTTCTAGCTCAGATAGAGAAATTGGAGATAAAAGGTTGTCATAGATGTTACTTATAATATTGTTAAATGGATTATATATTAATTTTCATTCCTTCCAAATATCATTATTAGGTGAATTTTCTTTGGTCTAGTTTCAGTAATGTTGATGCATAACTTCTTTGATTTCATTTTTGTCAGTAATTATCTTGTTTGGGAATATAATTTTTTCAAAGTTTACTGGTTCTGCTCTTCTTTTAAAAATACTATCTAGCATATAACTAGTGTTACCTTTAAAGTCTAAGTATTTTCAGTTTGATTCTTTCACTTTGTTCTTGTTTTTTTTTAAAGTTCTGTGTTTGCCATATTGTATGCTTGTATTGCTTTATTTGTGTTATAAGATCAAATAGAAGGAGATTTAATTGTTCTTGTGTAATTAATAATATGTCTATTTCTGCAAGAGTAGCTGCCTTTAATAGGTAAGAGTTTATTCTAGTTAAGTTATTTAGATTGTTATTTGAAAGGTAATATAAGCATTTGTTAATGTTTTTAAGAGCAGAATGCAGTTTGGTTGCTTTCAGCAAAAGTGCAAAAAAGTGTTTGGGAATAGTAAGAGTATATGAAATATATTCATTCATTTTTTTTTTAATTTTGCTACTCAGAAGTTCCATATTTTGTTTATATTGTTTTTGTTTGTATTTGATATTGGGATATTTTGTAGGTTAAAACAGGTATTTAGTGATTCTTTGAAATCTTTTCAGTTTTTTAGTGTCATTTTCTTAAATAGGTATATTTTTCTTTTCTTCTTTTTGTTTCTAGAGTTTTTTTGAGGTAAAAAGTTTGTATGCCAGGTTGTACTTAGAATGCAGTAATTACTGTCTAAGATGTAGAAAGCATCAGTTAGTAATGAAGGTTCAAATGCAAGTAGTATATCTAACAAGATCCAGAAATTATCAATTTGGCTAGCAGAAGTTGAGCCATGCCATGTTGGTGTTTGGATGTTGTGAAATGATAGTAAACTTGTCAGGTTAGCAGCATTTAAGTTTGTAAATATCAGAAAGTGTTTGTCTTTAAATTGATTAGTATTAAAATCTCCTAGTAAGATTAGATGCCAGTTTCTAGTTCTAGCTTTTGTAATCCAATTGAGTAGTTAGGATTGAGTTTTTTTAGAAGAGCAGGATGATATGAAGGAAGATAAGTTGAAATAATATGAGATTTGTTGTCATTAGGAAAAAAGAAATCAAAACATATAGCTGTTTCTTGAAAGGTGTTGATTTTGTAAATGTATGGTTGTAGTTGATTGCAAACCATTAAGACAGTTTTCAATCTGGTTTCTCATTGATTTGGTTTGTATAATACAAAGTTTGAGATAAAGATTTTATATAAGGAGTTGGTTAATGACTTTATTATCAAGTCTTTTAGCTTAGTTTTAGTGAGAGAGATTATGTGTAAGTTTGATTCAGCATAGCATTCGATTCAGATTTGTATTTTTAGTATATCATTAGTGCCTCTAATGTTGTAAGTAGTAATATTAATTTTTTTATTTATGTTAAATTCATAGAGATTTGATTCATTCACATTTTCTACAGATTGTAAAATATTTATATTAAGATGTATGCTTATAAGTCTTCTGTCATAGGATCTTTTTCTATTTCAGGTGTTTGTGTCTTTGGTGTTGTATTAGTTGTTTTTTTGTCTTCAAAGATGTCAAAGGATGGCTTAGATAGATCTATGAAATCGAATATGTATTCTGGTACTGTGTGATAAGAGAAATTTTGTTAAAGGGTTTCTAAAACCAATAGGATGTTGTAATGCTTTTTAATAGACATATTTATGTTGTCAATTTTTTTTTGACTAATGCAAGCTGCAGCTTTTCTAGTGTAGAAAGTAGTTTATCTAGAGTATTACTAGATTTAAATTGTTTTTTTTGAATGTTTATTCATGATTGGGATATTGTATGAAAATAGTAGTGTTTATGTAGTGCTTTAGCTGCAATGTTTAGCTCTTTGGAAGTTGAGATTGGTAGTGTTAAGTTTACTGCTTTAATTAATTTGGCATCTTCAGGTAGGTCAGAAAGTTCTGTATAATTAAAGTCACAATATGTTTTTGGCAATAGTATTGGGATGCTGTATATAGATAGGATCTTTTTAATAAATAGGTCAACTTCTTCTGCAGTTTGTAAGAAGAAGACAAGGTTTGATATTTTTAAGTCTGCAGGATTTTGAGACAGTCATCTGTGTGAGATAATATAATTATTTGGTAATCTTGTAAATGAATAAACCATTCATAAGAGTCTAATATGTTTTTTGAAGTCTTCTTGATCTTTAGGTAAGAATAGAAATTTTTCTTTTAATCTGGAGGTTAAGTCTTGTGAAATAGAAGGTAATGGGCTTTTTGGTGCTGGTAGCTCAAAGTAGTTAGAAGGAATTTGTTAAAAAATATAAAATTTCTGCAGAGTTTCTCTGTATTTAGTCAGGTTTTGTAAGTCTGCTCTGCTTATAATAGAAAATATATTGCATAAAGATCAACAATCTCTCTCTCCTGACCACTTGCGTTTAGGGTTGAGAGTAATTTAGAAGAAACAAAATTAATCTATCTAAGAGCTCTTTTCTTTTTAAAAACAGCATCAGAACAGGAGTATCTCCCCTTGTTCCTAAGAAACATAGTACTCCTACTTTTGAGGTTCGCAAATGCAAGAAAACTAAGTTTAATAACTATTTCAATATGGAAAAGCCTACTGCATACAACAAGAAAGGCTCTTACTCCAAAGAGAAAACTACAATAACAAACAGTTACCCTACAGTTTCAGCAGTTTCTGAACATCTAGACATCAATGACAACACACTCAGTTGGGACGAACAAGTCTCTCTAGAAAATATAGAAGGTCTCTCTGAAGAAAGAGAGGACCAAAACAAGGATTGGACACGTCTAATTTTGAGACACGTAATGAAGAACCTAACAACAATGAAAACTCTGCACCAACAACAACAACACACGTAAACCCATATGAGACACCACTAACAGAACTAAGTTCAACTAATGTAAACAAAAGCAAAAAAACTGCGAACAAATCTTGGACAAGCCTCTTTGCTAAAGTTAAAAGAGGACAGCCAACTTTTTCTTCTTTCTTACCAAAAAATAATATAAAGTCAAGAAATGATAATGCTCTTATCATAGACATCCAATATCTAACAGGCTCACTAAACAAAATAATGATCTCACTTTATGAAACTGCAGAACGTGATATAATTGCAGCCAAGCCACATATCAATAAAGGAGCATGCACTCATTTAGAACTAGTTTTCTTAAACAAGGAAAAACTGAAGCATTACGCTTCAAAAGGTATACAGATCTTTAACAGAACATACTATGGCTACATCCCTT
>CAJVQA010005046.1:0-16694 GCA_910591915.1 Cetraspora pellucida | reverse complement strand
CTTACCTGTCCTCGTTTAACAGCTGATCCGGAAAATGAGGTCTGTTTGGAAGTAATTTGTTTAGAACTTTCTTCATTTCTGGAGTAGTGATTTTTGAAATCAACAAGTTAATTATTATGAGGACTAATTAAATATGAAAATTCGTGAAAATTTTGTGGTAGTTAATTATTTACTTTGTACGCACGATTTATCAAAATTATCGAGTCACCTGAGAAAATGATCAGCAATGATGACCTGAATCACGAGAAAATTGTGAAAACACCTATTGGTGTATATATGAAAGTTTGCTCGTTCGCTCGTTCACTCGTTTACATCAGCCTTAGAGAATCTGTCTGTTCTGTATGTACGTTTCGTATACTATTTATAAAGAAAATATTGACTTTTACTAAGGGGGTTTCGCGATTACAGTGTAATTACAGATATTTACTTGTGTGCTGGCTCTGCTGGAAGAATGTTTGCAAATAAAACGATATTTTTTGTTCGTAGAATAATTTAGTCCAGTACAGTTCCACATTTATAGCAGCGATCCGTGGTATTACGAAGGCCTATGCATGTTGCACGAGACACGTCATTTCTCCTATGCCGATCTCTGATTTGCGGACTTAAAACACATGACATCGCTCCCTTGAAGGGCGAAAGTATCGATTTTGATAGATCAGGGGTTGCTTTTTTGATAGGTCCAAAATGTACCCTAAAATTGAGTTACGTTCTTGATGCATTTACATAGTACTATTAGGGAGTCTGGCATGCATAAATTTATTTGGCATGCCTATACCATTTTGTACTATGTTTTTATCTATTAACTATTTTGATTTTTTGGCATGCCAGGTTCCCTAAGTACTATGCAGGGCACTGAGTGACAAATAATATAAACCTATTTTTAAAAGGGAATACCTTGGAAATTTGCTATTTCCACCATGCTTTTCACACAACTTCAGTTACATAAACATGACGAACATATTGTCATGATTAAATATGTCCAATGGTGAAAATAGTAAGTTTTCATGATGGAAATAGGCGTTCCTTTTTAAAATACTATTTATTAACTGACGTGATATTTAATATACTTTTTTATTCAAAAAGCATTACATAGGCATCTTGCATAGTATAACACTTCATATTTGTCGATTGATTGATTTTTATATAAATAAAATAAATTTTTATTTTTTTCTAAAATAACATTGAATCAAGTTTAATAACTTACATTTTTTTTTAGTATTAAGGTGATCTCTTGGGTCTTTTGACTTTATTAATATATTTTTGAAAAAGTAGTTTCATAAGGAGTTATTACAGGAAGAGATACAATTAGTTACTCATATAACTTTTTATATTACATATTTAAGAAGTTCACCTAATGTTTCTCACCAATTGTTATATCTAATATTTTTGCTTGAATGTGTTAACTTTATCAGGTCAAGTTTGAATCTTTGTTTTAACTTTAGAAAATTTTTATTCTTGAGACAAACCTTTTAGAACTTGCTATATATCTATTTTATAGCTGACCTAGGTATTATTATAGTTGAATTAACACTTGCAGTTAGAATTAATCTTAAACCATTGTGTTCTTGCAGAGTTACTCAAATCTTAGCACCTATTTTATAACATATTCTTAATATTTTAGTATACTTCTGTTTTTTCTTTAAACTTTCAATCCAGATAGCTTATATAGTTGTAACCAATTCATCACTATATTGGGTCAGCTTGATATTTTTTTTTTCAGTTCTTTTAGTTAAAATTTTAGTGGTCTAGTTAATGATAACTTTTATTCAAAAGTTTTTGTCTGTTCAGATATCTCATATTGGTATCTGTTTTTTAGATTTAGTCTTTATAGTAATGTTGTCAAAGATCTATATTACCTCTTTATTCAAGTCTTCTTAAATAGGTTTCTTGTTTTTTAATTTCTACAGATTTATATGTTTATAAGAATTCATCTAGAGTTTGTATTGCTCAATGTTAGTTTATATTCTTTTGTATAACTAGTTCTACAAATATCTTGTAAACTGTTAGTTATACTAATATGATTATAATTATAAGTATTTTAACCTAATTATTAAAAACAGTTGTCATACCACAAATGAATAATCTAAATTTTTGTTGTTTATAAGTTTTGAACTTATAATTTATTACTTAGAGAATTGAATAATAATCTATATTATAATAACAAGTATATAATTATTTTTAATAAAATGTATTCTATTTATATTGTTTATTTGCATTCTTGCTTATACTGATTATTGTACTATTATTAACATTGTTATTTAAATTATTGCTTATATTATTACTTATATTATCACTTACATTTTTCTTTATATTGCCCTTATATTGCTATATATTAATTAAGGAATAGTTATAATAATTATTTTAAAAAACAATATAATTTTTAATAAAAATAATACTGTTTCTGTTCTTTTTAGTTATATAGCAGAATTATATATATTGCATTATCATCTCTTAAAAAATATCTGCTTAAATTTTAAAGCTGTTTGCAAACTTATTAACTAATTAAAGAAGAATTAATAACACTTTGTTGTATTAAAAGTGCTATTAATTTTTTAAAATAAAAAGTTACTAGAAATAAGAAATTTACTAATTATATTGAAAATATTATAAGACTTACAAATAAAGATTGTAAATATGTTTAGAAAATTAACATTAATCTTAACAAAAATAAATTATATTAATTATATATTATATATTATGCAGAAAATAGAAATCATTATTAAAATAAGTATAAAAATATTGAAAAATATTTGCTATTTTGTTAAAACAATAATTTAAATAATAATTTATGAAATAGAAATGATATGCACTATTGTTTAGTTTATATTTATTTATTTTTATAATTATTTTACTTTAATTTAAGCTATCTACTTTGAATTAAAATAGAAGATGCATATTTTTTTACTAATATAATAAATAATGTTTCAAAATTCTTAAGAATTAATTTAATATATAAAGTTCAAAATAAAATTATTGTTAGTTATTATGCTAATTATTAAATAATAATAAAAATTAAAAGCAAATTATTAGTTTTATTAAATAGTACTAAAAAAGAAGAATTAGATAATATACTATTAATTAGTCATAAAATTTATAATAATACAAAAAAAAATATTTAATTCATATATATTCAGAAAAAATTCTTTTTGCTGATTCTATTTTACAAATTTAGTCAAAATACAAAATTATAAATAATTTAACAAATAGTATAGAAAATATATAAGAAAGAATTAAGAAAAAAGAAACAGACAAGCAAAATACATAAGTAGAATACAAAGTTGTGACAAAAGAAAAAAAACCAGAAACACAATAATTATTCAATTAGGAAATAAAAAAAAATTTAAAAAATTAAAATTTTTTTATAAAACTATAGTTGATTTTAAAAAAAGAACAGACAACATATGATCAGTTATTTGAGCAAACAACAAGTAAACAAATGCAATACATACAAATTTGAAAATAAACAATATATACAATATATACAACAAATAAACAAGAAAACAGATAATAGAGTTAAATATACAAAGTAATTTAAAACAAGATCTGAGGCATATAAAAGTTATACAAATATAGAGTTTAGTTAAATATATTAGCAATTATAGAGTAAAGTAATAAATATATGGATAGCAAAAAGATTATTAAAGTTTTAGATACAATAAAACTAGCAAGCCCAGATGACATAGAGTTAATAACAAAAAGTTTAGTAATAGAAGATGTAGACAGAATTATAATATATAATTTGCTTTGATATAGTCAAATAATAACAGCACTTAGAAAAATAAATAGCATAGAAAAATGTGCTAGAAAAATTAAAAACATAAGTTTAAATCCAAAATCAGTTGATTTTCTTTTAAATATAAAATCAGAAAAGAATATTAAAGAAGAAAACAAGATACAAGAAATAAAATCATAACAAGTAACAAGAATATAAAAACAGAAGTAGTAAAAGAAAAAACAACATATAGAAGGAAAAGAAAAAGAAGAAAAAAAACAAAAAAAAAACAAAAAAATTAATGATAAAACAGAAAAACAAGAGATAAAAAAATTACAAACTAAGAAATTAAAAGAATAATACAATGTAAAGAAGAAATAAAAATCTCTTTAGAACAAAGTATATGGGCTACAGCAAATAGAAAATACTGCAACAACAGCTTATACAAAGCTAAAATACTAATTAGTAATCTAGAAGAAAGTATAGTTCAAGAAAGAGTGCAATATATAAAAAGTTTGTTAAAAGAAAACAAAAATATAAAATTAGTTAAAAAAAGCAATAAGAGAAAATGAATAGATAAAGTTAGATTTGACTATAGTAGCAGCAGAAAAACAGCAATAGAAGAACTTTAGAAAAAAATGTAATTAAAGCAGAAGCTATTAAAGAAAAGAAAACAAGAACAGACCAACATATAAGAACAAAAGTATCATATAGAAACCAAGAAGAAAAGGAAAAAATCACAACAAGAATGTTTAAAAAAAAGAAAAAAAAACAAAAAAAAAAAACAGATAAATTTCTAACAATCTGGAACTTTCTAGTAAATATAAAAGAAGAAAAAATTAAATTTATTAGCAGAAATATATGAGATATACAAGTGATTAAAATTAAAAGAACAAGATTTAAGTTATTAGCAATAATATAGTCCACATTTTTGGAAAAAGAAAGAGCCTCATGGTTACTGCTATTTGGTAATAACAATCTGATATAAGTATAAAGACTATATACAGAAAGAAAACCAAGAACAACATACTACTAAACTAATAGATCTAGCAAGAGAAGTTTCAGAGGTTTTGCTGCTAAAATGTTTGAGAAGCAAGAGAGAAAAAGCAGTATATATTTTTCAAATAGAAATGAAAACCTAAGAAATACAACAATAACTTTTGCAAATAATATAGATTTAAAGAAAGCTATAAGCAAATTGATAAAATATTACAACTATATATTATAATGAAAGTTGAGAGAAAAAAAAAATACAGAATATACAAACTTTGAAGAAATAAACAAATACAAATATAATATACAAAAACAAGAAAAAAAGAAGTTAGAATTTAAAGAAAGCCAAGTAACAAGCAAAAAACCAAAGCAAAAAAAGAATATCAAAAAGAAGACAACAAAGAAAATGAAAAAATGTATAAGAGGTTTGGAAGAAAATAAAACTTTACTAAAACATTTATCAAGATATTTTAAAAAAGCTAAAGAGGATAAATAAGGGGCAGGCTCAGCCTGTTTAGTGCTTCTAAAAGTAGTTACAGTTAAAAATACAAATATAAATAAGAAGATTATAGAATTTTTGCAAAATGAAAAATAAGCATTTAAAAAAAGACATTTAAAACAGCCTTTTTGTTCAATAAAAATTAAAAGCAAAAAAAAAAAATAATAATACAATAGTAAAGAATAATTAATTTAAAGAAAAATGAAAACAAAAAATCAAAAAAGAACTTAAAATAGTTTGCTATAATATTAATAAACTTAAGACTAAGAAATAAAAATTAGAAAATCTGGCCGAGTGGATGAAAAAAAAAGAAATAATAATTCTAAATATAGTAAAAATGAACATGGCAGAAAGAAAAAAAAGTTTCTAATATACTGTCTAAGTATACAGTATAAAGAGTTTTGAACTAATGCAATACAAAATAAGAAAAAAAAATCAGATATAAAAATACTAATAGATAAGAAATAGAAAAACATATAGAAGCTGTAAAAAAAAGCAGTGAATATATAATAGAAGTATAAATGTACTTTAAACAATTAGAGCTAATTGTAATAAAAATATATATATTACTGAATAATAAATCAGTTAGCAAAACTGAATTAGCTATAAAAATGAGTACAGAAGACTTTAAGAGTTTTACCTCAAAGATAAAATAGTTCTAAGCTTGAGACAATAACTTGGACTTGATCTATTAATGTTAATACAGGTTGCAGATTCAGAGGCTTTAAATTAGAACATTCAAGCAGAAGTGTTAGATATAGCAATTAGTAGAGAACTTTTGGGTAAACTCCTTAAATAGATAATATAGAAAAGTTATATATATAGCCAATTGTATACTCTCTTATAGTAGTTCACTAAATCACATTACCAAAAAAGTCATTAATAAAGTCAAAAGACCAAAAAGATTATTTTAATACCAAAAAAAAAATTAGTTAGCAAAAACATATACCAAAAAGTAGTAAAACTAATTTTGAAAAAAAAACATATACAGATAATTATATTTAGAAATTTTAATCATATAATAAACAACATATTAGACAAACAATATTCACAAACAACAAGATATAAAAAATTTTCAACATTTAGCTAACTCAAAAAACAAAAATTTGCAGATATGTACAGAAGCCTTCATCCAACAAAGAAAGTATATACATTGTTAAACAAAGACACTACAACAAGAATAAATTACATATAGATATCAGAAATGCTTGGCCCAGGTCTACAGAAAGCAAAAATAAATGAAGCTGAAGGACTAACAAATAGTAACTACAAGATAGTAATTGCAAAAATATAATTAGAATATGCAATAGCAAATAACAACAAAATAAAAATCAAGCATAAAGACCAATCAAGAACAGTATACTTATATAATAAAACAAAGCAAGAAGATTAAAAAAAATATGCAACAGAACTACAGAGACAGCTAAAATAAAAAAAGCAATAAAACAACTATTAGAAGATAATTCTGATATAAATTGCAATACAAATATAATAAGTGGCATATGTGAATCAATAAAAAATGCTATACTAGAAGTAGCAAATAAACATATTCTGAAAAAGAAGGTTTTTAATACAAAGATAAACAGAAGGCAAAGTCAAAAAAAATAACAACAACATAAATACCTTGTAAAGCTGTAACAAATAATCAAGAAGGCAAAAACAAAAAAGAATTAATAGTTAGAAGCAAAAGAAAGAAAAAGAATTAATAATAAACTTAAAGCAATAGAAAGAAAAATAGAAATAGTATTACAAGAACTATATAGACAATAGTCAGAGACCTAGATAAAAGACATTAAAGACTGACAAAAATAGTTAAAGAAAAGAAAAAAGAAAAATAAAAGCAGCTGCAAAGAAAACAGATCTAAGAAAATACAAACAAAAAATTTAAAATAATCAAAATAGATTAAAGCAGAATAATTATAAGCCTACTTAATAGGCTATACAAGAAGATAGTTTTTGACAGATTTATGATATAGAGAAAGAAAAAGAAAAACCAATAATAAGCCAAATGCATTTAAAGTATGCTTAGAAGAACATTATAAAAATTAGTTTAGAAAAAAAAAATACAAGTTGAAAAAAATATCAAAAGAATAAAAAGAGATATCTGAGTTAAAAAGTTAGATTAATAACTTTTGATATGATGAGTAAAGAAAAGAAATAAATAAGAAAAATGAAATAAAATACTAAAAGAACTCTAAACAGGTACAGCTTCAGAAATATCTAATATAAGCTATAATTAATCAAATATACAAATAAAAAAATACAGAAAATCTTCAAAATGTTTGTAGACCTTATATTAGAAAAAGGTAAGATAACAAACAAGTAGAAAATAGTACAAATATATCCAATTCCAAAAGATGTTAAATAGAACTATAGTCCTAATAATATAAGACTAATTGCACTAATTGAAACTTTTAGAAAAGTGGTTACAAAGTAATAATAAAAAGATTGGCCAAAGTATTCATAGAAAAACAAATACTCAAAGAGCCAAACTATATGGGTCTAACAGGCAACTTAACAAAATACTAATATATATCTTAAATATAATAATAGAAGAAGCCTGAGAGAAAAATAAAGAAGTATGAATACTGTTGCAAAATATAAAAAAAGGATTCAATTCAGTCCTATTAAAAAGTCTAAAATAAGCACTTAAAAAAGTCAAAATATTACAGAAAACAAGAAAGTACATGATGAACTTTTCTCTAAAAAATAATCAAAAGTCATTACAGCATACAGCCTAATAGAAAAAATAACAGCAAAAGACAGAATACATCAAGGCAAGATAATCTTATCACTAATATGGTGGCTCTTTTATGATTTATTACTAGAAAGAATTCAAGAAAATGAAATAGTTGGCTATATAGTAAAACAGAAAATAGAAGAAAAAGATATAACAATGCTATTATGAGTTACAGACAAGCTCAATAGCATATGCAGATAATACTACATAGATTGCAAATAGCAAAAAACAACTATTAAGAATCTTAAAAATTGCAGAAGAATTTTTTAAAGCCAATGATATTGAAATAAATAAATTCAAATCAAAACTTATAATAATAAGCACTAAGCTTAAAAAAGAAAAAAGAAAGATTTCTTTTAAACAAAACAAAATAAAAAAAGAACCAAAAAACAAAATTATAAGATTATTAGAAATTTGACTAAATAATAGAATAAAGAAATCATTAGTTAGGAAAAAAGCAAAAGGAATAGTTAGCCAAATAGTTAAAGTTCTTAGATACAAACAAATAACAATGAGCCAAATTGCATATATAAATAATACAGTAATTATCCCTAAATTAGAATACCTATTTTAATTAATAAAAATAATAGAAAAGATAATTAACAAAATACATCAACCTCTAATATGCTTGGTAAAACACAAATGCAATATGTCAAGCTATTTTTATCAATATACATTATATGATTACTTTAACTTACCTTAAGCAAACTACTTCTCTTATACTACTAATTATTTAACTTTAATACCAAACCTTGGTTACTTACTTTTCTCAACAATTAAATTATTGTTGACAAGACCAAAAGGCATAATAGACCTACAGGCTTTACTCTTATTATTTACTAATACTGCTTATTTTAGTTACAGTTTTCTAACCTTTATTCTACTCATCTTTTTACTACTATTATATGTCTTGGATGTTACCTTAATTCTAATACAATCACTAACAAATGCACTATTATTATTCTTACAAATCTGGTTACTAAATTACTTTATTATATTAACTCTGACAAAACTCTTAATCTACATGCCAACTTTCTTAATATTGCATATTTTGTAGCTATTTGACATTCTTTATATATTTTATACTCTCCTTCATTAACAATCAATTTACAACATTTATTTTGCAACTTTTAGTCAGACCAACTTACTAACAGCATACAGTCTATTGCTAATTCTAATTATAACCTAACTACTATTTTATTTTATACTAATGATTCTGTTATTGAGCTTAGTACCTTTTAATACTCTATAGATATAAACTGAGTCTAGGTTAATAACTTTGTAACTACTTACTCATTTTAGACATAAGTTAAACTTCTTTAAAGCTAAAATTTTTGCTATTCTCTTAGCAATTATTACTGCTTTTAAAAACTATTTTGTTTATATTTTTAATAACTTACAATTTTTAAATATAATAATATTTGCTTATCAGCATTTAAACCCTTTTATACTCATATCTTATACTTTTATATTTGACAAATTCTTATTAATTTCATTAACTCATACAATATTCAGTTCACTTTTTACAAAGTTACTGCATACCAAAATGACTTATTTAATAATCTTATATATATATTATTTTATTAACAATTAATTTACTAACATCTTATTTTATCAACAATCAATTTGCCAACAAGTTTATTTTACTACCAACTATTTTACTAATAGTTATTTTATTGACAAAATTTTTTTAAAGTTGTACTAACATCAACTTTAATTCTAATTGAGCCTAATGAAAATGATCAGAATTACTTTGTTGGTAAAATGATTGCCAGTGAAATAACTGTTAATGAAATAAACTTGTCAGTAAATTGACTGTTAGTAAAATAGATTGTTATTGAAGTAAAATGAGCACTACTTAATAATCTTGCTGACCAGCTTGCTTATAGTTACTAAATACTATATTTTTTAATATTCTTAACTAACAACACTTACAACTCTGTCTATACTTTATTTATTAACTAATTTTCTATTAAGATTTCTATTTAATATTTTATTTGTACTATCTGTTAAGCTTATATTATAACACTTTGAACATTCTAATATTATTTTCAACAATGGTCTATTATTGCATCTAATATCAATTTGGAAACTACTTGGTTTTATATTAATAATTAAAAAGCTTCTAACTTTGTTTACAGCTTTTATATTTTTACTTTAAAAACCTTATATATTAAAATTTTCTTGGATAAACTATCTGTTTTTTATATTCTTCATAAATGTAATCTTTCTTACTCTTCTTTCTGTCATCAATGCAATTAACTAATTCTTCATTATACTGAACTTTTGTCTTTCTACTCAAACAATTTACCACTTAATCTCTAATTCTCTTAATTGTATCTTAAATATAACTGCTCTTGATATGTCTACTAATTCTGTTTCTAATTTATATAAAGAAATCTTTACATTTAATAGTTTTAAACTGCACAACTTTTCTCATATATTATCTCTTATTTTGACTTTATCTAACTTAGTTCTATTGATCTTATTTTTACTATTCTTAATACTTTTATTCTTTATTATATAGCTACTTCTTTTTTTATTAAATTTCTTCTTTATTTAAACTAACAAATATATAAACAAATATAGATCTTATACTATATTTCATATTCTGTACAGTCTCAAATTATATTTTCTACAAACTAACTTATAATTCTCTTTCTAGTCTACCTCTACTCTCTATCTCAATACTACAAATTATTACTAAAATTAATCTTTAAACTATCTAATAGATTAAATATTATAATTCTTTTTTCTATATTATTACTAATATTTAGATCGAGATAAGCTTTAGTTATTTTTGTAGGTTTAGATTGCAAATTATATGCCTGAGTTTTTATTTTTTATATGTAATTTAAAGGCAAGCTTTTTTTTATAAAAACTTCAATTGAATTTTAACAAAATTAAAGGCATGGTCTTATTATTAATATTTAAAAAAAAAAAAAATACAATATAATAAATATAATAACTAATTGCATAATAGAATACAAAAACCTTGACAACTGCAAGTTACTAAAGCAAAAGATAACAGTAAAACAAATATGTAGCATATTTTTCAGACTGAACAAAAAAGATAGTTTAGACAAACTAACAAGTCTTAGAATAACCCAGAGTTATCAAAACACAAACTTAATAGAAAATATATAGAATGCAAAAAGAAGATTTGAGAAAAAAAAATATTGGAAAAACAATCTAGTTTATTAAACAATAGCTAAAGCAAAAAAAATAGATATAAGCATTAGAGCAGAAAAATACTTATAAAAAATGTACAGACACAAAAACAAGATAAAGGACATAATAGAAGCAAAATATAAAAAGCAAGTAATAACAAAATAAATAGCTGAAAATTAATTTATTTAAATTAGCTAATAGATGCAAAAAGCAAAAAGCTAATCATATAAAGATAGCTTAAAAGTCTTCAAGACAGGTTATATAAAAGAAAAAAGTCAAAATGATTTAGCAAATTTGAGAAAAAGATGCTAATAGCATGAGCAAACAGATAGATATATAATTAATACAAAGTAAACAATTACAATATACAAGCACTAAAGATTATATAGACAAAAATGTTAAAAAACAAAAAAAAAAGAATAAATTATATATAGGCTAAAAAATAATTAACAACTAGACAAAGTAGCTAAAAAAAAATAAAAAAAAATTAATTAAATACTGATTAATGCACAAAGAAAAAAACCTTTATTTACAAAAATAAGCAAATGCAAAGGCTGCAAGAACATACAAACACATATAACAAATAAATATAAAAGGTGAATACAACAAGATTACAATATAAAAGCCATTTTAGAATCAATAATAGGAAAGAATTACAATAGAATTAATGTAACAATAGAGTAATTAAAAGAAAACAATACAATACAAGAATAGAGAAATAAGAAAAGATAATTAGTTAAATTTAAACAAGTAAAAGAATTAGAAATAGAAATAATAAGAAAATAAAAATTAGACAATATGCTTATAAACTGACTAATAGAAATCATAGCAAAAAATAAATAAAGAAACAAAGAAAGATATGTTTTTTATACAAATAAAGCATTATACAAAAAAGGTGAGAAAAATAGCATAAAAAAAATAAATATCAAATAAGTACAAGTAGGAGTGAAAGGCAACTGGCCAAAGGAAAAAGTAATATTAAGCCTAAAGAGGTGGCCATTAGCAACATTGGTAGAGCTAGTAGCAATATGGGTAGTAATTTTAATAATACCTAAAGAAAAAATATAGAAATATATACAAATAGCAATGCAGCAGTAAGAAACATTAGTAAAGCATAAAAAATACAAAAGATGCAAAGATATTTAAAAAAAAAGAACACAATGTGAATATTGAATATTGCAAAGCTAATTAAAAAGAAAAATAACAATTTAGAAATATTAAAGTTAAAAGTTATAATGAAAACAAATAAAATGATAAAGCAGATTTTCTGATAAAAAAAAGGGCAAGCTGCAAAGAAGTAGTTAAGATAGAAAAACTTAAATATGAGAAAATAGAATATTAACTAAAGTGAAAAATAAAAAAATAAATATATTTATAAGACTTCTTTGTAAAATAATTATAAATCCCAGAATAGAAGCTAATTGCAGAGATACAAAATTACTCAAAATTTTGAAACCAGAAACAAAGTACACACTTTACAACTAATTAAGTTTTAAAAAAGAATGAGTAAAACAAAAGAAGTACATTGCACTTCAAAAAAATTAAGTACAAGAAGAGCTACAATAATTAAATGTATAATAAATAGTCTATTAACACTAGTAGAGTTAAATAGAAAAAGGCTAAAAATATATATAACACAAAATTCAAGTTTGTCAAAATAATGAAGATAAAACCCAAGAACACTTAACAAGCTGTAGTGAACAAAGAAGCTTGTAAAAATGAATACAAAAAGTTTCAATAGTAATAGCATAGAATAGGCTCAAAGAAAAGAAAAAAAATAAAATTTTAGTACAAATTTTAGACAAAGCACTATTTGAAGAAATAGAAACAAAGTAATTACAAATAGAAAGATGCTAATAAAAGAACTAACTACAGTAAAAATAGAAGAAAAATTTAATAAGTTATTAAATAAGTAAGCAGTAAAGAAATATCTAAACATAATAACAAAAACTGTATAGATACTTTCTATGATTAAATATAAAGAGTCTAATATAAAAAAGTACAAAAGTGAGAAAAAGAGATTAATATAACAAGTAAAATAAAAAAGCTACTCAGATAAGAGAAAACTCAACAAAAAGAAAAAACAACATAATAAAAAGAAAAAAAAAAAGATAATGAAAAAAAAAGAAAAAGAAAAAAATAAAAAAAATAAAGTAAATAAAAAAAGAAACTTGAAAGACAATTAATATGCTTGTCACAAAAGAAGAAAGACCTTTTTGGTATAGTTTTAAGTAGTTAGACAAGCAGTTTATTTTTAACTAAAATAGTGCAGCAGGTTGCACTTAGATATTATTAAAATAACCAAATAATGCTTAACTTAGATATTAAAAAATTCTATATAATTATATATGTATTTAGTTTTAAGAATCTTAATAAAGTATCAGTATAACTACTTAAAGCAAAAAAAAATAAATAAAAAATAAAAATAAAAAATATAAAAATTTCAAATAAAAAAAAATTATAAAATTTTATACAGTATTTTTTGTAATAATTAAGGTTGTACAAAGATATATAATATTATATCAAACTAAAATTAGTAATTCTTAATATATTTTTTATAATTAATAAATATTTAAATTAAATTATAGAGGTGTAGCAACCTAGTGAAGTAGTTAGATTGTTAACTTCTAAGTAGTAGATTGAATATTCAAATTTTATTGACAGTAAAAATTTGAACAATTACCTATATAATATTTATATTATAATAACTGTTATTAATAATTAGATTAGGATATTTGTAATGGTAATCACACTAGCATGACTAGCAGGTCATAGAGCATCTGTGCAATATTGGAATTACACAGAGGAATGCAAACTAACAAATCAGGCAGTGCAAAACACTAGATAAGTCCTTGTAGCCATGTAAATCTGTTAAAATTAAGTAATAAGAAGTCTATTTGAGAAGCCCTAAATAGCCCTACTGTAAAGACTAGTTTAGTGAAATGGGTACCAAGGTCTAGTACCCAGTTATAGTAGTCAGACAGGCAAGAACCTTCAGGTTGGAAGTCTTAGAAATACCACCAACTAGGCCATTAGAACAAACCAAAAAAAAAGGATATTGGACTAATCTGATATACTGATAGACTGGTCATAGTTCTATATGGTTACCAGATTGCAAGTTTGGTAAAAAGCAGGTAAAAGACAGAGGTATACTAAAGTACTGGAGTTATGCTATAAAGTAGATGCTAGTGTCTAAGTAAACTCTACAAGAGCATAGTAGTTTAATAATTAAGCCCTGATTGCAAATGTTGGTTCTACTATAGTGATACTTAGGTCAGCTATAAAAATAGGTACAAAAGGCTCTGGAGAGTTTACCTTAAGAATAAATTAGTCCTAAGATTAAGACAATGATCTAGGCATCTGGGTATGACCTAGTAAGTTAATACAGATTACAAATTTAGAGGGTTTAAAGAAACACTCAAGCAAAGATGTTAGATATAGCAATTGGTAAAGAACCTTTAGGCAGACTCCTTAAATAGATAATATAGAAAAGTTATACATGAACTAATTGTACTCTCTCTTGTAGTAGTTCATTAAATCACATTACTAATAAGTGATTAATAAAAGTCAAAAGACCAAAGAGATCATCTTAACATCAAAAAAAATTAAATTATAAAAATTTTATTAATTAAATTTAGCTGATTTTTTTATTTTTTATTTTTTATAATATTAAGATAAGTAATTGTGATTCAGAAGTTTATTGATAATCTATTAACATATAACTATTGTATACAACAGCCACAGAAGCAATTATAGAAAGAGTATACAACTAACTACTTATATAGCTTTAGTTATTGTCTATTTTAAGTAGTCCACCTAAATTTTTATACTAGTTGCTATACCTAAAACCCACTTATGGATTCTTTATTTAAACACTTTAGTTTCTGTATTTATTTTTCTTTACCAACTGCAAATTAATTGCAAATATACCATGATCACTAAGTTATATTTACCTTTTTGTATCTTATACTTATAGCTAACCCAGTACCATTTTGGCCTAAACTATCACTTGTAGTTAGGGCTAATCATTAAACTGCTATATCTTTATAAAGTTTATTAGAAGTTTGATACCTTTCTTTTCTATCTTCCACCCCTTACTTCTGAACTTACAAGACTTCACAAATTACTAATCTAGATGACTCAG
Organism: Cetraspora pellucida; assembly: GCA_910591915.1. NCBI lineage: Eukaryota > Fungi > Glomeromycota > Glomeromycetes > Diversisporales > Gigasporaceae > Cetraspora > Cetraspora pellucida. Next base: position 1,435 of record CAJVQA010005046.1, on the reverse strand, counting down.
TATAGTAGTTTAAGATTTTTTCTTTAACAGTTTCTGCTAGCCTTATTGGTATGTACTTCTCTACACATGTTGTTATCTAATTTATCCTAGTTATTTTTTTTAGAGCCTTTTGATAGTTCAGTTGTATCATCAAAAGTTCATGTTATCTCTTTATTTAGGATTTCCAAGTAGGTTTTTGTGCTTTGGTTTCTTAGTATTATGTGCTCAGTGGTCTTATTGTGAGTTTACATCAGAGTTTTATGCAATACCAGTTATTAATATTCTTTTATATATATATAATGTTACACTTTACATAGATGCTCTAAGCTTTTATTTAAGATAGTGTTTCTAAGATTACAGATCATCTTTTTTGTCCAACTGATTGACAAGATACAGTTACTATAACACAAATATAATTTTCAAATTTTGCTATTCATAGGATTTGAATACTAGACCTGCCACTTGGAAGTTGATAACCTGTTTACTTTACTAGGTCATCACACCTTTTGATTTTTTTTTATTAAATTTATATAATAATACAATTCTAATATTAATAAAATTATTTAATTTAGAAGATGTAGCAATCTATAGAAGTGAACAAGTTGTCAACTTTTAAATATCATACCTAGTATTCAAATTACATAAATAATAAATTTTGAAAATTATATCTATATTATAATAACTGTCTTGTGTTTAGTTGAATTAATATATATGTGAATTTGAAAAAATATATATTATAAATTTGGTTTTAATTACTTAGAAGTAACCTATATATATTTTGTAAAAATATATAATTTAATACTCAATTTTAAACAGAAAATAAGCAAAATTATAAGATTTAAGAATGAAGTAATCATATTAAATAAGCAAATCAAAAAAAAAATATTATAAATATAGGGTTTTTTTAATATGATTATTTTATATAAATTAAAGTTTAGACAATGCATATTAGATACCAAATAATAGTTAAAAAGTTTACTTAATCTTTTATATCTAGAAATACTAAATTCTTTAGAATTTGAAAATCATCTTTTATAGAACTTTGCCAAAGTTGTAAATCTTTTATTTTCTTTATAGTAAAAGATATTTATTAACAGATATATTAATTCTTTATAAATATGCTAACAAGTATACTTATAAAGAGTTGGCTTATTTAGACCTCTGCAAAAATTACTCTTGTAATTTCAAAATTTTTAAGGCCTATAAAATTAATATTCTACAATGCTTAATATATATTAATATAAGTTGTATTATCACTTATAATATATTATATTTTATAAAATAAATTAAAAAGCTTATTAATAATATTAAATTTAATAACTGTTATTTTAAACTATATTTTTAGAATTATATATACTATAATATTAAGGTTTAAAAATAATTTATTATATTTTAATTAAATATTTTTTCTTATCAATTTACAAATTTATAAAAAATATTTAAATTATTTAGTTTT
>CAJVQA010005045.1:0-16697 GCA_910591915.1 Cetraspora pellucida | reverse complement strand
TGTGGCTAGTTGCACACTTAACTTGTACAAGTCATATGTAATGCATTGACCAAAAACACAATAAAGGCGGTAGCTACTGATAACATCAGCTTTAATAATAAAAAAAAAAAAAAAAAAAAAAAAAAAAAAGAATTGAATAAGAAGAAATGTCTAATTCTTTTGTTTAGTTCATAATATGTTGTAGACAAGCTTAGTTTCAGATTAGGTAGTTTGAAATATGTTTCTGAAATTCTATTAAAATTATAGAATTCTAGTAGTTTTTGTTTGTATTCTCTAAAATTTTAAAGTTCTTTTCTGAATAATTAGGAATAAGTTTTTAATTGCAGGATCAAGGTCTTTAGAGTTATCTGAAGAAGGTTTCTTTATTTCAAAATAATCTTTTGGCAAAGTATCAAATTTGTATATCTTATATAGAGTATTTACTGTTAATTTGGTTTCATATCTATATGTAATTGGTAACCTATATAAAAGAAGTTGTTGTATCTCATTTGGTATTTTATCTGAGTAGTTTGATAGTGCTGTTTAGATATTATTTAGTGCTATTTGTATAATTTCTTTTATGATTTGTAGGTCAAGTACTGGTTTACTTCTAATAAATTCTTTTATATATTTAATTATTTTTGTAATTGTGTTTTTTGACATTGTATTGAAGTTGCAATTTGTAATATAGTTAATGATAATCTTTTGTCATAGTTTGGTTTTAATAGTTTTACATATTTGTGTATTAGTAATTGTGACATTGTTAATTAGTTTGTATTTTTTTATTGCATATTTAAGTAATACTTCATAGTTATTTTGGTAAGTTGGTCATGTTGTTTTATTTCTAGTAAATATAATAAGAAATGCTATATCTAAGTATCTGAATTTTGTGTTAATTGTATTTAGTATATAAAGGCTTGTTGATTTGTGTTTTAGTTTGTATTTAATAAATTCTTTAATCTTTTGTTTTGTTTATAATTGCTCAAGTATTTTGTTGTAGTTTCAGATTTCTATATTAAAAGATTCTGTGATTTCACTTGCTAGTTTGTTTTGTATTGTATTGATCCATTGCATTTCTGTATTCTCATTGTTATTTTGTTTTATAATATTTTTGCTAATAGCTTGGCTGTATGTAAGTTTGTGTTTATATTTATTTGAATTATTACTAAAAATAGTTGCATATGATTGGTTGTTCTATTGCATTCTTTTTGTATTTGTATCTTTTCTGTCTATGTTGGTTTTGTTTATTTGCATGTTTTGAGATTTAATTTTGTCTAAACTGAATGTTTGTAGCTCTGAAATACTTAGACTGTTGTTAATTTGGTGTATTGCTATTTATAGTAGTTGTAGTATTGCTATCATTTGCAATGATTTGTATCTCACTATTTTTGTTGATTGTGTATGTTGTTGTAACTTTTGGTATAACTAATAATATCATTTTGGAATCTTTAGAAGTAAACTGAATTGCTTACTTTTTGTGCTAACAAGAGCAGTAATTATAACAGTGCATCTTCTTTTATTGTTACTAGTAGAAAGTCAAGTTGTTTATGCCTTTGATATAGTTTTTCTAACTGCTATTGTGTTATGCATAGTTGTATTTATTAGAACTTTTTTAAAAGGCTTCTGCAAGAAAACTTTTCTTTATAGGTTAAAAAGCTTTTCTTATAGTTGCTGTTCTGGTTTGATGCTTTTTTTTTTTTATTTTTTTATTTATTTTTTTTTTATTTATATAATATTAAATAGAAAAATAAGAATATATTTATATATTAATTGGATATAAATATATAACTAAAATATTATTCCTAAACTACACTGTTGTTGTTATATACTACAACATCTAGTGTAATATTATTCTTTAGTTTTCTGTTATTAGTTGAGTTAATTAACATGAACTTAACTACAAAAAGAGTAAAAGGAACTCTTAAGATTATTTAATTACTAAAAAAAGATATATATAGTAAAGTTTGAGTAAGAGTTTTAGAAATAAAAAGAACTATATTGGTGTTGAAAGTAAAAGTAGTATTGTAGAGTTTGTAAGTTGAGAAATAGATAATCTAATATTGTTTTTTTTTTAATAGAGGATATAATTCCTTATTTTTTTTTTTTTAGTTTTTAAAAGAGAGGTCTATCCTCTATCTCTTTATTAATTAGTCAATTTACATATATAAGATATATGCAGAAGAAACTAAGCTAGGGAGATAGGAATAAGAGCTACTTTACTCTTGACCTATTCTTTGCTAGAATAGTCAATAAACCTCTAGTCTATAATAAGATGGCTAAGAGAAGATTGTCTACAAGTAATATAATGATAAATTTTTTCATTTAATATAGAGGATAAGATTGATTTAGTTTTAGCTAGTATTGGAGTTTGTAGTAGTGATAGAGTTGATCTCAAGGAGTCATATTATATCATTCAAGAAGGAAGCCAAAATTCTTTGTATATTGCAGAGATAATATTGTAATATATAAGAGGAGTGTATTTGTATTTGTTATTTTCAAATGGTGCCAAGATGTTGCCAGCTATTAAACCTAATAGTATTTGTTTGTCAATATGGTTTGAAATAAAAGCTTGAATAAAATTATTTATCTTGTAATAAGGTATTTCTAAATTGTTTGCTGCTTTATACACTGCTCATATTATTAATATTGTAAAACGTAAATAGTTTCCAATACAATCTAAAAGATATACAATAGTTTCTGGAGCACTATAGCATCTTGAACAGAGATAGTTTGGATGTTTAGTAGCATTCCTCCAGTGAAGCAAGAGAAGTGTATGTAGTTTTTCTGATAATAGTTTGATTTTAAAGTTTTTTAGTGCTGAGGAGAAAGGATTTGTTGTTAGAGCCAAGGGTTTTTCTCTATATGAAATGTATTGTAAAGATAATGACCAGTTGATATTATTTTGCAGAATATGCCAATATGAGATACGCTATTGATAAAACCAGGCTAGTCTATTTGTAATTTGGTGTATTTGTTTTGTTGTAGTTTTTAGTAAATATGTACAAGGGTTACCAAGAAGTTTTGGGACAAATTGATTATATAAAAACTTTTGTGATATAGAGTCTAGTTAAAAGATGTTTTTAGTTTCTTAAATCTGAAGTTCTTTGTTCAAAGTTGCTGAGATTATATGGTTGCATGTTATTGCTTTTAATACTAGAATAAGGTAGGTGTATTGTTGCTTGTCAAGTGCAGGATAGTTGTGCAATTGGGTAGATTGTACAAGGTTAATTAAATTAACTAATGAAGAATTATTGGTATATATTTTTATGTTAGCATAAGGATTCATTGAGGTTAATGCAAATGTTAGCAAGGTTAATAAGGTGTTTAAATGAGAGAGCCAAAGGTTTGTAAACCAACCAAAGTTGGTATTAAAATGTTGAAGTTAGCATATTGCTACTATATGAGAGTTATTCTCTATATTTTGTTAGCCACTAGTTATATATAATGTTATATTTTTCTTGTTAAAGTTGGTCTCTGTTAAAGTGTTTCAAAGTGGTATCAGAGAATTGGCAAAGGAGCAGAGGGGTCTAGCCAAGGTTGAGTGTGTTTCTTGATTAAAAAGCTAATGTGTTGCTACCAGCATTAAGGTTAATGCCTTTTTGAAATTATTTATATCAATATAGATTTTCTTTTTGCAATCTACTTGGAGGTTGTAGATTGTTTTTGTTGTTTTAAAGTAACAATATTTAGATGAGTAAGTTCTGTCTTTAAGTTTACATCCTTAACATGCTATTAGCATGTTATTAGGATATAGAATATAGTGTCAAACTTTTAGAGTTTTATTGAGAAAGTTATATATTTTTTTAAAAGTTATATCTTTTGTGATTATTTAGCCTTTTTTGTTAGGTGTCCAGTTGCTTAGAGTATAAGGATTTGATTGTGAAAATGTTAATAATGGATTTGTAGATGCAATTATTAGATCTTGCATTATGTGAAACCAGCAGAGGCATTGGCCTCAAGATATTTTTTTGATATTGTGATAAAAATTATTTTATGTTAAAAGTTCTGTATTGGTTGTATTTAAGAATTGTTCTATGCTTGTAATATTGTGGTTGTTTAACTTTTCTTTAAAATATGAAGCTCTAGAATGGTTTAAGTGAATTTGGTTTATAGACATGCCTGAAAATTTCTTTGGGTGTAACCAGTTATCAGTGTTTCGTGAGGTTTGCATCCCCAATGCATATAAAGCTATTATTATCTGACATGTTTGTGTATTTATTTGTATTAGTGGAAATACTGGGAGGTGTGTCAAAATTGAAATGTTTGTAAGTGCTATGTCTTGTAGTTGCTGTAATCATAGTTTCAAAAATGAGGAATCAAAGTTGGAGTGATTTAGATTTTTTTGTAGTGTTGAAACTAGTGCTGAAGTTTGTGCTTGAGCTAAGTCTGTCAATGTATAAATATCTGAATTGAATAGAAATGAGTTTGAAACTCCTCATGCTAATTTTGCTTTATGTTTTACCAGTTGAATGCATGCTTTGTTAAGAGAATTTATTTGTGAAGAAGAAAGGAATGAGAAGTATAGCCAATAGGTAAAATGTAGAATAATGATACTGTTTATAATATATATTGCTTGTTTTTCTGTTATATTGGCAAATTGCAGTTTTTTTAGATTGATCTTCACTTCTGCTATTATTTCTTTTTGTGTCAGTATTGGCTTTTTGTTGATTAAGAACCATGCTCTCAAGTATTTAAAAGATGTTCCATGTTTTATTGCAATCAATTGTTCATTATCAAAAGTTATAGAGTTATCTGAATTTGAAGAATTTGTAACTAAAGTAGATTTAGATGAATTGACTTTTATGTTAACAAATTTGTAAAAAGAGAAGGCAGTATGCAGAATGTTTGTAAGAGATGTTTTGTTTGATGTGATCCATAGTGAGTTATCCATATATGCCATTACAAAGGTATGTATTTTTTTTATGCTTAGAGGAAGAATTCTATTAGTAAATCTCTGGTGTTTTTTATGTATTTGTGATATCAATAGGTCATAATATATTTTCCATAAGAGAAAAGAAATTGTCTCTCTTTGGTCCACCTCATCTTTTACTGAATATGGTGCAATTAAGCCTAAGGTAGTAATTATTTTGTTGGTTCAGTATGAAAGCAGATATGATAGCAGATTTATAGCTTTGTCTGAAATGTAAATTCTTTTGAGAGCCTTGGATAAAGGAGATATGTAAATCGAATTAAAAGCTTTTGAAATGTCTTGGAAGAGAATCCAGATTTCCTTATTATTTGTAATTGCATCTTCGAGAATTTAAGTAAGTTGTGAGATTGGTTGTAATGTTGATTGATATAGAAAAGCTGCAAAATTGTAAGGTGATAGCACTTAGTTACAGGTTAGAATATTTGTAAGTCAGTTTGTTATAATTTTTGTGAAAATTTTTCTAGTATAATCAATTAGTATAATAGGATGAATAGAATTAAGTTCATAGTTGTAGTGTTGTTTTTTTGGAATTGGCCAAATGTTGGCTTGTAGCCACTGATCAGAAATAATTTCTTGTATTATACAACTGTTGAATATATTTAAAAGAAAAGAGAGTGCTGATAAGGGTAGATGTTGGAGAACTTTGTTTGCAATTTCTGAAGGTCCAGTTGCTTTCTTTTTGGGTACTGTTTTTATTATTTGCTTTAGTTCTGTTATTGTAATAGAAGATAGGAGGTTGTTGTATATATCCTTTTGGATATTGTTGAGTGGAAGGTAGGTTGCTTCTTATTCCTTCCAATTGTTTTTATTGGGGGGTTATTTCTGGTCTATTCTTTGAAATGTTGTTATGTTGTTTCTTTAATTTTATTTCCTTCTGTAATTATTTTATCTGATAAAATGATTTTTTTGAAGCTGATTGGTTCTGCTCTTCTTTTTAATATACTATCTAATATGCGACTAGTGTTATTCTTAAAATCTGAGTATCTACAGTTTGTATAGAATTTAATTCATTTACTTTGCTCTTGTCTTTTTTTAAAATTTCATGCCTGCCAGATTGTATGTTTGTAGTGTTTAATTTGTGCAATCAACTCAGAAGGTGAAAAGTTTAGTTGTATTTGCATTATAAGAGAAATATCGATTTTTGCTGATTTAGCTGCTTTTGACAGATGATGGTTAATTTCTGTTAGGTTGTTTGATAGGTTATTGCCAAGGTATTATAAACATTTGTTGATATGTTTTAAAGCTGAATACAATTTGGTAGCTTTTAGTAAAAGTATGAAAAAAGGCTTTGGTGTTGTAAATGTATATGTGATATATTTGTTCATTGTTTCTTTGATTTTTGCTGACCAAAAGTTCCAGGTCCTATTTATCTTATCTTTGTCTGCATTAGGTACAGGAGTAGCTTGCATATTGAAGAGGTTATCTATTGCATTTTCAAAATTGCTTCAGTCTTCTGGTATTATTTTGTTGAACAAGTAAATTTTTCTTTTTTTTTTTTTATTTTTGAGATTTTTTTGTGATGTGAAGTTAGTATACCAGGTTGTATGCAAAATATAGTGATCACTGTTAGAGATATATGAGACATTTATTAGTAGTAAAGGTTCGAATACTAGTAGTATATCTGATGAGATCCAGAAGTCATCAATTTGGCTAGCATTGTTAGGGCCTTACCAGGTAGGTGTTTGAATATTATAGAAGGTTAGAAGACTAGTTAGGCTAGCAGCATTTAGTTCAGTAAATAGTAAGAAGTGTTTGTCTCTATGTTTGTTAGCATTGAAGTCTCCTAGTATAATTAAGTGCCAGTTTTTAGCTTTAGTTTCTGTAGTTCAAATGAGCAGTTGAGATTAAGTACACTTTGAGAGAAAAGCATGGTTTAAGGGAAGGTAAGCTGAGATGATGCAGGATATGTTGTTATTAGAGAAGAAAAAATCTATGCAAATTGCAATGCCTAGTACAGTATTGATATTGTGAATATATGGTTATAGTTGGTTGCAAATTATTAAGACTGTTTCCAGGCTGGTTTTATATTAATTTGGTTTGTAAGATATAAAATTTAAAGTAAATATCTTGTATAGTGAATTGGTTAGTGATTTTGTTGTTGATTCTTTTAATTTGGTTTCTGTAAGGGAAACTATATGCAAGTTTGATGTTGCACAGTATTCGATCCATGTTTGCATTTTTAAAATATCATTAGTGCCTCTAATATTATAAGTAGTTATATTGATTTTTTTGTTTATATTAAGTTTAAGTAAGTTTGATTCTTCTTTAGTTGGTTGTAAGTTAGTTGTTGTGTTGTTGTTGTTGATAGTTATTATGTCTGGATTATTGGTTGGTGTTATCATTGTTGGCATTTAGATGAAAATATCTTCCAGCTTGGTTCTAGAAAAGGTGGCAGTGCTAAAATGTCATCAGGGATGTTGTTGATTGTAAAATGTTGACATAGCAGGTCAAGTGTGTCTTTGGCTTTGGTTTGTTGTATGATAGGAATAGGTGTTGTTGTAATATCGATATTTTTTGTATTTAGGTATTCTTTAATTTCAGTTGGTGAGTTTGGAAACACTGGTTTAGACAAAGGCTTGGCTTTGTCTGAACTTGTGTTATGTGTATTATCATCCTTAGTATTTGTAGGTATTTCAATCTAGGAATCTGGAATACGATAGAAGTAATATTTTTGTCTAAGTTGTCAAACTAAATCTACTAGTACTCTAGTTGAAGTTATTGATATTACAATGCTAAAGTCTTTAATAAATTCTGGGTTTTTTAATAAATCTGGCTTGTTAGTAGAATTTGCTATCATTATGTTAGATGGCAGTGGAAAAGAAAATTTGTAAATAGGTATAATTTGGTCAATAAAGTGTTTTGCCATTTGGTTATCTGTAATAAAATAAGTAAAGGTATCAGGTATTTTGATTTTCTTAAGATCTTTAGATACTAATGATTTGACTTTGAAGTAGTCATTTGAAAGGCTTCTAAAGAAGAATTTTTTTCTAAGTTGTTCTATGATTTGTGTAAGATTGGTATCTGGATCTTGTAGGTTAATTGGAAAAGAAAATCTGTATTTGCTGCTTAGGTCTTAGTATGCCAATAGTAGTGGTTTTTTTGGTAGTAATAAGTTAAAAAAACTAAAAAGTATACTATCATATGTATAATAGTCTTGTAGTTTCTTTTTAAAGTATGTCAAATTATTTAATTAGCTATATTCTGTAATAGGGAAGAGATCTTTAATTTCAGGATGTAGTTCATGTACGCTTTTTGGAATTGGGTCTAAGGTCTCAAAATATTTTTCTGGCAATTGGTCAAAGTTGTAAATTCTATGCAGTCCCACTACAATAGCTTTTGTTTGTGATTTTTGTTTTATAAGAAGCTCAAAAGAGAGTATTTGTAAGTTTTCTTGTGGTATTTCACTTGGGTCTGCTAGGAGAGAGGCTAGTTGTAAGAAGAAGGCATTCTGTACTGCTTCTTGTATTTCTTTAAATTTGATTGGAGTTTTATCCTTAGTAAAGCCTTTGTAATATTTAATTAAGTGACATATAGTCTTGGCTGTATTTGTTGTAAAGTTTGTATTAGTAAGATAATCGATTATAATTTTTTGTCTAAGCTTGGTATATATAGTATCTCTAATTTCTCTTGTTGTAATCATGATTTCATGTTGTGTTTTGTGATTCTTGATTGCTTCACTAAATAGGTCTTCATATATAGTTTGATGGAGTGGTATAGATCACTTATCTCTAGTAAATATAAGAAAGAAGGCATGGTCCTGATGTTTGAATTTTGCCTCAATTGCAGGATGGAGAGAGAAGTTGGTTGGTTTGGTTTGCAACTTGTGCACTGTGAAGTTGAAGATTCCTTTTTTTGTTTTAAGTGCAGTAATAATTTTATTATATCCCCAAGCATCTTTGTCGAAGGGTTGGGTGATTCTATTTTGTAGTCTGTCACATATACTATTTATCTATTCTTGAGTATAGTCTATTTCCATTTCAGTTTGCGTTTTGTTAAACGTGAAAATATTTTTTTGGTCATTTGACTGTAAGTAAGTGGCGTGTGTTCTTCTGAATTGCTGTCTATAGTTGCAACTGATTCTGTGTTCATATGGTTATTATTTGTATTTGTGTGTTCTTTGTTGTCTAAGATGTTATGTTGGTTGTCTGTCTGTTCTAGACTATCATTAGTGTTGAGACTTTCTAAAATGGGTTCTAGTAGAGATATAAGATTGGTTAATTCTGTATGTGTGTTACTAAAACCAGTTTGTACAGGCTTGTTGTTATTGTTGTTTGTTTGTGATAATGTTATAGCTGAATTTAATAGAAGTGAACTGGATTGCCTACTTTTTGCATTGCTTTGGAGTCTTGGAAGAAGAGTATATTGTTTTTTTACTAGTGCATCTGAATAGATAGAGTCTTTTTTTGTACCAGTTTTGCCTTTTGAGAAGCTGTTGTTGCATGAATTTGTAGTTTGTTTTTCTATTTGTAATTTTAGTATAGTCTCAGAGAAGAATATAAATAAAAGGCCAATAGGCTTGTGTTAACTTTCTTTTTCTGTTGAAGTGTTGTTGGTTTTGCTTTGTTTTTTTTTAATCTTGTCTAAGTTTTCTAGCTTATTTTGTTTGTTGACTGTGAGCCCAAGGCCAGAGGCAGCTGTTAGTCACTAAAGATTTAATTATTTTGTAAATTTCTATATATATATTTTGCTGATTATTTGTTTACTTAGTATTTTGCAATCTACAGGAGAGAGTTTTTGGATATAATTCCTTATAATAATTTCTATTCATATTGTTTAGTATTATAGGTTTGTCAGATAGTAGAGTTGAACTAAATAAGTAATAAGTTAAGAAAATAAGAAAATTGTTAGTTAGTTTTTTTAGAATAGGTTGAAGTTGGTTATATTGGTTAAGAGTTATTGTATTCTGAATGAGTAATAGTATTATATTATATATATTTAGATTGAGAGAAGTGTTTTGTATAGTAAGAATTTGGGAGTTTTTTTTTTGGTATTAAGGTGAGGCCTTGCTTATAATAAAAATTTGTATTATTGCATTTAGTAAGTTTTCTGTAATGTTTAAAAAGTTTAAAGCATTTGAAATTTTATTAGTAAGAATGTTTTGTGGATTGTAAAAATGAAGTGAGCATTGAAATAAGTATTTAATACTTTTATATTTATTACAATATAAGCAATTTGGAGTTAGATAAAGAAGAAAATAGTGAATATTTAGATTTGATATTGTTGGTAAATGATTAAAAAGTATTTAGTTACTAATAGAATAGTGTTTTTTTTTTTTTTTTTTTTTTTTTTTTTTATTAAGATGACCTTTTTGGTCTTTTGACTTTTATTAATTACTTATTGGTATTGTGGTTCAATGAACCACTACAGGAAAGAGTACAATTGGCTACACATATAACTTTTCTATATTACCTATTTAAGAAGTCCACCTAAAGGTTTCTCACCAATTGTCGTATCTAACACTCCTGCTTAAGTGTTTCACTTTAAATCCTCTAAATCTGTAATCTGTATTAACTTACTAGATCATACTCAAATGCCCAGATCACCATCTCAACCTTAGGACTAATTTATCCTTAAAATAAACTCCTCAAAGCCTTTTGTATCTATTTTTACAGCTAATCTAGATATTGCTATAGCAGAACCAACACTTGTGGTCAGAGCTGACTGTTAAACTAGTATGCTCTTGTAGAGTTTACTTAGACCCCAGTATCTACTTCACAGCATAACCTTAGTACTTTAGTATACCTCTGCCTTTTTACCTGTCTTTTTTACCAAACTCCTAATCCAGATAGCCTATGTAGAACTATAACCAGTCTATCAGTATATCAGGTCAGCCCGATATCCTTTTTCTCCAGTTCGTTCTGACAGCCTGGTTGGTGATATTTTTGAAACTCCCAATCTTCAGGTTCTTGCCTATCCAGTTACTATGACTGGATACTATAATCTTGGTATCCATTTATCTAAGCTAGCCTTTACAGTAGGGCTATTGAAGATCCAGCTACCTCTCTACTTGGGTCTTTCCAAATAAACTTCTTGTTACCTAATTTCAATAAATTTACATAGCTACAAGAACTTATCTAGTGTTTGTACTGTCTGATTTGTTGGTTTGCATTCTTCTATATAACATCATACTTACACAGATGCCTCATGACCTGCCAGTCATGCTGGTACAACTGCCATTACAGGTATCCTAACCCAATTGTTAGTAACAGTTGCCATAATATAAATATTACATAGGTAATTATTCAAATTTTTACTATCAATAGGATTAGAACACCCAATCTACCACTTGGGAGGTTGAAAACCTGACCACTTCACTAGGTTGCCATATATAAAGTTTGAGATTGAAGTTTTGGAAGTTAATAATTTCAGTTAATAACAGAATGTTTATAGTCAAAAGGTTTCATAATAGTTTGAGTTAAAGAAGTTTGTTAAATATTTGAATTGAGATTAAGTTTTTGTAGAATTTATGTAGTTTGTATATAATTGAAATTTCTTTTCAAAAAAAATAAGTAGATAGGTAGAAGTAGTCAAGATTAAATTTTAATTTAGTTTTGTTTGGCAAGAGAATTAGTTATATTGTATAAAGTATTTTTTGAATATGATTTGACTTTGTGTATAATATAATTGATATTTTTAAGTTTTATTAAATAATTAAGTATATGTATAATATTCTAATTATTTTTGTTTGGTTTGTGAGTTGTAGTAGTAGAGTAGTGCATTGAAGAGTGTTTGAATAGTAAATAAACTGTTTAAATAAATATAAATTTGATAATTGATAGGTAGAATAAGAAATAGAGAAATAAGTACTGCTAATTTAGCTCATATTAAGTTTGGTGCATAAGTTATAGAAGCATTAAATTTGATTTGTATATCTTTTTCAAGGATCCAAGTGATGTCTGTTGAGATATTATTTATTTGTGAATTAAGTATAGAAACATCTGTATAGAAGTTTAGATTAGTTGGTTCTAGAAATAGGATTTTTTTATAAAGATCAATGAGTTGGTTTTGATAAATAGAATCAGGTATTGTGTTTTGTATTAAAAAATTTCTAAGAAAGGTATTAAGAGAGAGAATAAGGATTGGAGAACTGGTTTGTATAACTCTAAATGAATATCTTGAAGTGTTTAAATTTCTTAATTGTTAATATTAAGCTCAAAGTGTTATTGTTTTTTTGTTTTGCATTTTAAGTTAATAGTATTTTTGTAATTAGTTTCTTTTTCTTTATTTAATTTATTCTACTTCTGTCATCTTTCTGTTATGCACAAGTGCATATTGGTTCAAAAATTTATAATTATTTAGTTTGGTATCTGGCTTTATCTTATTTAGTTTTTTATTATTTTTATTAATATTGATGTTATACAGAAAAGAGTTTTTGAAATATTGTATTTAATTATTATTACTATATATAAACATTTAAATTTTTATTAATTAATATTTTTCTTTTTTAGAAACTTTAAACTTTAAGTTTTGTTAAAACTTTATTATATATTAATTAAAAGATAAAAATTATAGTTTATTAAGCTTTTGTTTATAAGATTAATTTGAACTCAATTTGAGAACAGTAAGTTTTATTTTATATAATTAAATTTTATAATTAAAAAACTTTATTTAATTATAGTTTAGATTTTAAATATAGTTTATCTATTATTACTATATATAAAGATTTAAATTTTTATTAATTAAAAATTAATAATTTTTTTTTTAGAAACTTCAAACTTCAGGTTTTGTTAAAATTTTATTATCAGCTTTCAACTCCTTATACACCTTATCTAACATATTTTATCCTAACCTTACTCTCAAAGGACTCATTCCAAAGTTACTCATATCAACAGTTCAAAACTCTGACATATCATACAAAACTGCCTCACAAGTTATTATTAATATTCTTTTTAATATTAATAAACAATCATATGAGCAATTATAGAAAACATATTGCATTTATTTCTCAAACTGGAAAAAACAACAAAATAGATCTCAATCCTAACCAATTAACAAACCTTCAATATTTTCTAACTCAGCAACTAGATATATATATTTTCATAAAAACTATACTTATTCATGCCTTTGCAGACTTTCAGGTTAACTATATACTTATTCTAACATATGTCTTCTTATTGGCCAAGCAATTTGCAAAATTAACATTTGGTCTATTTTATAAATCAAATATAGCATATCATCAAATTATATACTAAATATTTAAATCTAGGTAAGCTTTAACCACTCTAGTAGGTTTAGATCGCAGATAAATTAGTCTAAGCTTTTATTCTTGCATGTAATTTTCAATTTATTTGTTTTGTACAAATAGTAGTAGCTGTATAGTTAGCAGTTTAATGATTAGCCCTAACTGCAAGTGTTGGCTTCGGTCATAGCATATATACATGTAACTATTTTAAATTATTAATAAAGATATAAGCAAGGCCTTACTTTAAAAAAAAAAAAAATTTTTTTTATTATATATTAATTAAAAGATAAAAATTATAGTTTATTAAGCTTTTGTTTATAAGATTAATTTGAATTCAATTTAAAAACAATAAGTTTATTTTATTTTATTTTATTTTATTTTTTTATTTTTAACTTAAACAGTCACACTAGTACTTTATTAGAATTCTTGATACTATACAGATTACAGAGAATTTTTCTAATACTTAAGTCCAGCATCATCTGGTTACCTTATTAGTATCTAAGTGTGATTTGTTACACTATCTTAAACAGAGGTAGACTGCTCATCTGACTGCTGCCCTACATTAAGATATTACCAATCTGATGATGTCTTCTTGTAGAGAAGCAAAAAAATAAAAAAAAAGATTTTATATATAAAAAAAAAAACAAAGGTATAGGAGTAAATAATAAAAGATACAAAACAAGAAATAAAAGAGGAAAAGAAAAAAATAAGAAAAAAGAAAAGTGTGAAACTTGTAATTTACAAAATTAGATTGTCATAATTTTAAGCCTGTGTCAGATGTGAAACTTGCAATTTACTGATATTAAACAATTACAATTATAAGCCTGTGTCAGGCTTGTAAAAATTATAAACTATACTAAATAGAAATTACTCTACTATCTTTCTATTTACTTAGATTATTTAAACAAAAAACCAGAAAAAAAACTTTAACTTTATCATAAAAGGTCAGTATAGAATACTAGTTAGTTCGAAGGCAGTGTTTGACAGGTTTTCAGCAGCTCAAGGCATATGTATAGTTATGTTTGTATTGCTATATTATTTCTGATCTATGTCATAAACAATCCTGTTTCAGAAGTAAATACTGCTGACTGTTTTGGTGATTTTATATATCAATATTTAGAAGGAGGTAAACTGAATTGCCTACTTTTACAAAATTTTTCTCAAAGAAAAAATAAGAGTGCTAGGTGAACCAACTTTTAGCTTTTGTGAGTTTTTAACCCTTGTGGATGTTCTTTGTAGGTTTTACAGTTGTATAGAACTAATATATCCAACTTTGTTATTTATTTAATGAAAAACCTTGGCTTTTACCAACTACTTCTTCTATAGTTCTAGAGTGCTCTTTAAACTGTTACCACAAGATTGTGACTCTTTTTCAATTTTATTTCAATGTTCAACAATGCATGTACAATATTCCAAAAAGGTTTTCAATATATTAACTATATCATTTTCTGTAGTTTGGTTTTTTGGAAAGTTTGGTTCAGATGATCATCAGAAAAAGTTATCATTCTATTTCTACAAGATCTGTATATAAGTTTTATTTTATATTATTAAATTATATAATTAAAAACCCTAGTTGTTTGGTTCAGATTTTGAATAGGATCTATTTATTATTGTTTGAGAATGTTTATACTTCTACTTTATTTTATACAATATTCATTAAAAATAACTAATTAAAATTTTAGATTAGATAATATAATAGATTTTTGCATATTTTATATTTTAAACTTATAACAGTTTTATTTTTCTAGTATATATATAAGACTTTAATTTTACTAATTAAAAATTAATATTATTTCTTTTTAGAAATTCTGAACTTCAGATTCTGTTAAATTTTATTATTATGTTATATAAAGTATTAAAATAAAAAAAATATTTATTAAGGGTGTGGCGATCTAGTGAAGTGGTCAGGTTGTCAACCTCCAAGTGGTAGGTTGGGTGTTCAAATCCCATCAAAACCGAAAAAATTTAGATAATCATCTATGTAATATTCGTATTATAGCAACTGTTACTAACGATTGGGTTAGGATACCTGTAATGGCAGTCGCACCAGCATGACTGGCAGGTCATGAAGCATCTGTGTAAGTATGGCATTATATAGAGGAATGCAAATCAACAAATCGGGTGGTGCAAACACTAGATAAGTCCTTGTAGCCATGTAAATCTATTGAAATTGGGTAACAAGAAGTCTATTTGAGAAGACCTAAGTAGAAAGGTAGCTGGATCTTTGACAGCTCTACTGTAAAGGCTAGCCTGGAGAAATAGATACCAAGGTCATAGTAGCCAGATGGGCAAGAACCTCTAGGTTGGGGTCCTGAAGATACTACCAACCAGGCCACCAGAACAAACTGAAGGAAAAGGATATTGGGCTGACCCGATATACTGATAGACTGGTCATAGTCCTACACAGGCTATCTGGATTGGAAGTTTGTAAAAAGGCTAGACAAAAGGCAGGGATATACTAAAGTACTGGGGTTATGCTATGAAGTAGATGCTGGGGTCTAAGTAAACTCTACAAAGGCATAGCGGTTTAATGGTTAGCCCTGACCGCAAGTGTTGGTTCTGCTATAGCAATATCTAGGTTAGCTGTAAAAATGGGTACAGAAGGCTCTAGGGGGTTTATCTTGAGGATAAATTAGTCCTAAGGTTGATAATGATGATCTGGTACATCAGAGATGACCAGTGATGTTAACACAGGTTACAGGTTCAGAAGGTTTAAAGTGAAACACCCAAGCAGAGGTGTTAGATACGGCAATTGATAGAGAACCTTCGGGTGGACTCCTTAAATAGGTAATATAGAAAAGTTACATGTGTAGCCAATTGTACGCTCTCAAGTAGTGGTTCATTGAACCACAATACCGATAAGTGATTAATAAAAGTCAAAAGACCAAAGAGGTTACCTTAATAATAAAAAAAAAAAAATATTTATTTAATAAAAAAAAACTCTTTCTGTAAATTCTTTTTATACAAAAATAACTAAAAATTTATCAGTACTAAAATTACTAATATCTAGTTATTTTACTAAAATAAACAACTTTGATATCTTAAATAAACTTGTTTAGCTTCTAATTTTACATATACTTTGAAAGTTTCAAGTCTATAACTTTTAAACTCGCAGTTTAATACTACCAAAACAGCTTTTGGCCTTCATTATTAAACTTTTAATTATTTTTTATAAAGTATCTTGTTAACCTATTTTATAGTTATAAGAAAAGTTGTAAAACACTCTCTTCCAATTAAAACAAGACTAAAAAGAAGCGTGTAGATCTAAAATTAACAGAATTATAATAGAAAACAACTTTAACTTCTTTGTAGTTTTTTTTTTTTCTTAATTCTTTTGTTTTTATTTTAAATTTTTTCTCTAAAACATTTTTCATGTAACTTCAAATTATTTCTAAAATTGGTTTTATTTAATTTTACATTATGTAAATTAAATTTATCTAAAAAAGAAAATTTTTTGTTACAAATTATCTTGTATTAACTTGCTAAAAATAAATTTTACACTCAATTATTGGTCATCTTATTAAGCATAATATACCAACTTAATACATTTGAATTAAAATGTAATTACACAAAATTTTACATATTAACTTGCAATTAAATAAATAT